>JANTPZ010122368.1:0-20713 GCA_025593235.1 Vachellia pachyceras | reverse complement strand
ATGAAAGATATATATTTGAAAAAGAATGAAACGTTTTATAGGCATTAACTAATTGTATTGGTGCATGAGTATTCCATCCTTACATTTAGTAGTTCTATGGTTTTAAAATGTTTTTCCCATTTTTTAGTATTTATAAAAGTATAATAAAAAACGATTTTATTTTATTGCCTTCCTAATTCTAAATATATGAGTTAAAATAAAAAATTTACTTTAATTTTAAATACAAAAGTATTTGACTTTGGGAATCATAAAGTGAACCAAACATTGTGATGGCAGATAAAACCAATGGAAAAGGAAATTGCTTGGAATGATATATTTCTGGGTATTTGGTAACAACTTTTTTTAGAGTTAAAAATGCATTTTAAGCCTAAAAGTCCATTAACTTGCACACTCTAACATTTAATAACTCCTTCTTTCAAAATAAATTATGATCAAAAAACTCTTTTTTAACATAATAAATGCACTACGAATCCAATTTTTATTCAAATATAAATGCATCATACCAAAATGCATTTATATATTTGATGAAAGATATATATTTGAAAAAGAATGAAACGTTTTATAGGCATTAACTAATTGTATTGGTGCATGAGTATTCCATCCTTACATTTAGTAGTTCTATGGTTTTAAAATGTTTTTCCCATTTTTTAGTATTTATAAAAGTATAATAAAAAACGATTTTATTTTATTGCCTTCCTAATTCTAAATATATGAGTTAAAATAAAAAATTTACTTTAATTTTAAATACAAAAGTATTTGACTTTGGGAATCATAAAGTGAACCAAACATTGTGATGGCAGATAAAACCAATGGAAAAGGAAATTGCTTGGAATGATATATTTCTGGGTATTTGGTAACAACTTTTTTTAGAGTTAAAAATGCATTTTAAGCCTAAAAGTCCATTAACTTGCACACTCTAACATTTAATAACTCCTTCTTTCAAAATAAATTATGATCAAAAAACTCTTTTTTAACATAATAAATGCACTACGAATCCAATTTTTATTCAAATATAAATGCATCATACCAAAATGCATTTATATATTTGATGAAAGATATATATTTGAAAAAGAATGAAACGTTTTATAGGCATTAACTAATTGTATTGGTGCATGAGTATTCCATCCTTACATTTAGTAGTTCTATGGTTTTAAAATGTTTTTCCCATTTTTTAGTATTTATAAAAGTATAATAAAATACGATTTTATTTTATTGCCTTCCTAATTCTAAATATATGAGTTAAAATAAAAAATTTACTTTAATTTTAAATACAAAAGTATTTGACTTTGGGAATCATAAAGTGAACCAAACATTGTGATGGCAGATAAAACCAATGGAAAAGGAAATTGCTTGGAATGATATATTTCTGGGTATTTGGTAACAACTTTTTTTAGAGTTAAAAATGCATTTTAAGCATAAAAGTCCATTAACTTGCACACTCTAACATTTAATAACTCCTTCTTTCAAAATAAATTATGATCAAAAAACTCTGTTTTAACATAATAAATGCACTACGAATCCAATTTTTATCCAAATATAAATGCATCATACCAAAATGCATTATCTCAAAGTTTTTTCAAACAGCCACTTTAAATTTGTTTTATCCAAAGGGCGGATACACATAATATAAAGTTATAAAAAGAATCAAACACACAACTTTTCACTTGTAATTAAACCTAGATACCATCATGCTACAAAACCATGAAGTGATTTATGTGTTGGTTAACGTGGAGATTGCATCTACCTTGAAACCATTTACTATACATCAAATGTGAGTACGTCTTTGTAGCATGAGTTTTAAATATTGTTTCTTAACATTGGATTTGTTTGTTAAAGCATTTGTAAAAGTCAAACGTGTGTTTAACAGTGTTTTCCGTAAAACAAGATAATCCCCTTCACATATTTACTTTGACTTGCGTAAAAGTATTTCTCTACCTCGTTTCCAAACAGGCACATTGAGTCCGTTTGGCAAAGCTTATGAATCCTCTAAAGGCACGTTCAGCAATGTTTTTTTGTAAAACGAGACAATAATCTCCACATATTTACTTTAACTTACGTAAAAGTACTTCTCTACCGTTTTTCCAAACAGACATGTAGTCAATGATCAATCTCTTCCCATGGACTTTAGTGTCCCCTTGAAACTTGCACCCAGCTTGTCACGTCAGTCTTATTGGGCCACTTTAGCTCCTCGCTCACATTTTGGCCCAAACAAATCCATTTTTCAATTTATCTGATTTAGATTTAAATTATTCAGTACTATATAATTAAGATTATTTTCAAACAAGCTAGAAAAAGTATATTTAAAAATTGAAAACAAGGTGGAAATGTTAACAATAACATGCAAGAGTGAGTGGTAGAGGAGCATGATTGATATCTCCCGATCTGTCTTAACTATTTTTTTTCTAATTTTTTTTTTCATTTTAACGATCTATTTTTGAAGTCCAAATAAAATAGAAGTGAAAACCAAATATTGGTTCCAAATGCCAATACATAAGAGGCTTCAAAAACCAAATATGGTCAGAAGGCATTAGATTAGCTTTAAAAGTACTTTTTAATTTAATTTATAATATGAGATAATTATCTGAAAAAAATTTTATATTAATTTGTGTGAACGTACTTTTATAATATTAATATTATTAGGTGAAGAGATCGAACAAATATAACACACCCAAGCCTAATTATGCGCCCAGGGTTTCAGCTCCCAATTGGTATAATTAAAAGAGAGAATTACTGTTTAGTCTCGTGTAATTAATCTGATTGTTAAAATGTCTTGGGAGTATATAATAATAAGGTTTAATGTGAAAAAATATAATAATTCATGACATATTAACACATTAAGAGACTTTTTAGTGATTTTTTTGGCCAATACTTTTTTAGTGATTCAATAATTTATACTCCACCAGATCCACAATATTCGTCATTTCTATGGAATTTTTTTATCATTTGAAGGTAATCGATGTTTAAGTATGAATTTTTTTTCCATGTAATTGGTGTTTAAATATGATCATTTATATTTTCCTCTTTTATTCAAAACATTATTTAATATGAGTGAAGTTTAACAAATTTGTTCAATTAAAATGAATTTAACTGATTAACTATCTTTTATTATTTTAATGAATTACTTAAAGTGATTTTATATTATAAATAAAATAGATACGAGACAACATAGTGATTCTCTCTAATTAAAAATGTGTACACAAATATATAAATAATATTCATATAAGGGTTAATAGACTCGTTAAGAATTACAGTAGATAAGTATTTTTACGTAATATGAGGTAAATATACAAAAAAAATTATTTCATTTTTGTAAAAAATATTGTTTGAACGGGCTTTTAAAAAAATAAGTACTCTTAACGTTTTTAAAACGTACATCAATCAACGAATCTAATTTTACAAATGACAGATCAGTAAGGGAAAGACGAATCAGGAATTTCAAAATATTGTTAATTTTACAAATGATGGATCAGGGCGTCTTTTTAAATTGAAATAATCTCTTTAACATATTTACATCTATTTATCTGAGAGAACTTCTCTACCGTTTTCAAAATAGACCCTCTGGGAAAAATGCACCGGAAATTCACCGAGCGAAGAGGGGTCGAGAGAGGGGAGAAGCAAAAGGAAAGTGGCATGTATATAAATCAACAACATCTTGAAATTCCACAATGATACGTCTCCACTGATATGTCGCTTATAAAGTTAAGAGTCATTGTTTTGGGTTTACAAACGATCGAGACATCGATTCATCGTTAAATGCTTCCATAACCAATGTGGTCCTTATTAATGTATATTCTCAACGTTTAGAATATGCATAAGGGTGGTATCCCTATTTGTGATGCTATATTGTTCCAAACAAGCATAATTAAATCTGGAAGCTTCATTTTTTTATTAATTATTTTATTTTCTTATGAAAAGCTTTCTCTTTCAATAGTTATCAGTTATAATATTATCTTTTCTGTGTTCTATATTCTGAAAATACAGAAAACATAAAATATTAATTTATAGGCACGGCTTTATACCTAAAAAATTGGGAAATTTACATTAAAATCTCAAATAGGAGCATTAATGAATAAAAGGTACTAAAGATTTAAAAAATTATCATAAAGTCCCAGAAGTAACTGCTGAGATTGTTAATGAAGGCTAGTAAGATTGTTAATAACAACATCAACAGCTCCTTCTAGGCCCTTATGGTAATTTTATAAATCTTTGGGACCTTTTATTCATTAATTCTCTTATTTGGGACCTAGTTGCAAATTTTCCAAATAAAAGCTCATCATGTTACATGTGAAGCATTGTCACCTAAAAATAAATATGGTATCTTATCATCCAAATTAAGTTGGTGGATGTTGTTAAGAATAGACTAACACTAAAAAAAAAAATACAATCAGCAGCAATTATACTGTAGCGGTTGTTAAATTAGAAAATTTGTAGCAGTTTTTCTTATAGCACTACAAAATTACAACAAAAACGAGGCAATGGAGTTTTTTTATTTATTTTATTTTTATATTTATATAAACATGTTGACATGTTGTATTTTGCAATGGTTTTGTACACCGTTAGTGTACATATTTGTAGCGGTTAAAACGCTACAAATGTATAAAACGACCGCTACTAATGCAATATTTTTTGTAGTGTAATAATAGTAATTAAGTTTTTGACCAACAAAAATAATAGTAATTAAGATAAGCTGGTGCACAATATCTCTAAAAAAATCTAGAATTTTCTAGTCCAACCTCTAGATTTGATGCCATGTGTCACGGGCTTAGTAATTTACTTGATGAAAGCTCCGTGCGGCCTAGCAAACTTAGCTTGAACTCAAGCTCTGGAACATGCTAGTAAGTTTTCCAAGACTTAACTTAGTTGTGAAAACTAAGGAAGTCTAGAGAGAGAAACTAGAGAGAGATGGAGAGTTTGAGAGAATGCTTGAATACTTTGAATTGCTTGGTGAATACAACTCAACTCCTTGGGGATATTTGTACTACTCTACATCCTCAACGGACGGTGGAGATTGATTCGATTTAACGGCCTACACTTATCTTTCAGAACTCTACTTGGAAATATCTAAATATTTATGCTAAAATATATAGATATTTATACATGTGAAGAAATGTATAGAGAACTCTAGAATGGTTAAGAATATACAAGTATTTACAAGAGAATTTTAGAGAATTAAAGGGTTCTCTAGATTTGTCCATGACACATGGCTTTAGCAACAGTCTGTTGTTTTAAAAATAGGATAATATACAAATTTGTTTACAAATTTTCTCTCATAAGCAATACTACCTTTTTTTTTTCAGAAATGATGTTGCTATATAATAAGGGATAATATTACTCAATTTAAAAACTTTTAGAATATCATTACTCTTAAAAAAATTTACAAAACAATATTATTGCCAAGAAAAAACTTTTAAAATAAATTTACATGACCCTTCAAAAATCTTCATCAAAGCACAAAGTATGGGTCATGAGCAGAATTGAAGCCCCCTTTCCATAAATTTGTTAATATTATTATGATTATTTTATTTATGGGCTGAACTAGTAATCATTTTGAAATATATTGCTCCCTCCTTTTACAAGTTTTAAATAACTAAATTACACAACTTAAAGATTTAGTTAAAATTGAATAAATACAATGAATACATAAAATAGAACCTATTTTTTTAAATAACCTTATTGATGGAAGGGTGAGTGGGAAAGAGGATGGGTGAAAAATATGAAAGAAAATGGATTAAAAAAAGATAAAAATATATAATTAGAAGTAAAATTGGAAACAAAACATTAAATATAGATTTAATTAATTTAGAGAGATTTAGTCTTAAGTCCCAAATAAGCAAATTATTTAAGGAATGGTCCCTTGGATGAAAATATTTAATGAGAGGCCCCATTAACAACATGAGGTGTTGTCAACATAGCGCATGATATTGTCAATACAAGGACCTTATGTTGTCAATTGTGACATCTCATTAAATATTTTCCTCCATGGAACCATTCCTTAAATAACCTGTTTATTTGGGACCTAAGACTAAATTTTCCTTAATTTTATGCATTACCGACCCGCATACAATTTAAAATTCTGGACCATACATATATAATTCATAATGCTTTTAGATTTTTCAATGAACTCTTAGACTATTATACCTAAGTAAATAACTTCCATAGAATTAATACTGTATCTTAGTTATCTTCCCATGACTTAAAATTTAGGGAAATTATCTCCATATCAATCAAAGTATGAGGGATTACATGTACAGGCAAATAAAGTTTACAAATATTTATAGTGCTTGTTTGGAAAAGCGGTTTTATCGTTTACGATGTAAGTTTATAAAGGAGATTATCTCAATTTATAAAAAACACTGTTAAATGTACGTATGAGATTTGGAAATGCTTTTGCAAACACCCTTGATAGTGTGCATGTTTGGCGAAGCGATTGTATAAGTCAAACACACGTTCAATAGTTATCTTGATTCACATATTTATCTCCATTTGGCGAAGCGATTGTGTGCATGTTTGGCGGAGCGATTGTGTACATGTTTGGCGGAGCGATAGTATAAGCGATTGTAAAACGAGATAATCTCCTTCACATATTTATCTCGATTTGCGTAAAAGCGCTTCTCTACCGCATTCCTAAATGGGTAGAGTGAGGGTTTATTTGTGGAGCTTTATTATTAAGTTTTAGAGCTGAAGAGGATTATTTGTACATAATTTAAATTAATAAAGTTTTGTATGACTTATCCAAAAAAAGATTGTAATGGAGATAGATGGGTGACATATAAAAACAATTTTACCATACAAAATAATGAATTGACTGGCTCATAAACGTCCATTATATGGGATCCACTAAAATTCTTGATTTTATGTCTTATTCTGCAAAACTTTCTGAGCATGGAAATAGCAAATATTGAAAGCTCCACAACATTTTTCCTGTATTTGAAACTGATTTGATACATGTCTTTATTAGGAAAAAATATATATTATGTTCAATTCTTGCTTCTTTTGTTATGAGACAATATTTAATTTGGAGTTAGGCACCTGGATTTTTAAGGGGAAAAGGTTAATATATAACCTAAAGTGCAACAAATGCAATGGGATTTTATTAACATTTCCTTTTTAATTTTTTATTATCTTGATTAAGGTTAAGGTAAGTATTTTTCATTAGCCATTTTTTAGGGTAATTACTGTAAAGTGGTAATTGTTTAGAAACAGACTCATCATTTCAAAATGGCTACTGTTTCATGTTTCAAGTTAAGTGGACCATTTTCCGTTTGAAAAAACAGTGGAAAAATGCTTTTACATAAATTGAGGTAAATATATGAGAGGAGTTTTATTTTGACTTGTGTACATCGTGAAAAAAATCGTATCCAAACACACACTTAAGCTTTTATTCAAATAATAGCTTTTGCTTCTTAAACCTAAATTATATCAGAAATTATTACTTTTATTTGTTTCTTTTCTCTTGTTAAATTTCGATTTGCAAAACTGATTTTTTTTAAAAAAAAAAATTGTGTCCAAACATAATTAAGGGTATGCTAACAAAATTTTACCAAAGCTAAGTTTACAAATTGTAGTTTGTAGTAACTTAAGCTTGCTGAAGCTTAAAATGCCACCCCCAAAGCTTGGAGTGTGAGTGTATAAATGGAATATTCCTCTTAAGAAAGATTGACACGTGGTAACAAATAAGTACTCTCTCTCCTCTTTATTGAAGCTATGTAACTAATAATTTATAAATATGAAAAAAATTAATTTAATTAGTTTTTCATATGGTAAATATGGGTTGATTTCTTCAACATGCCTTTTTTAAATCATTATTGGTATTAATGGAGAAAGTATGAGGAAAATTTATAAATTTGAAAAGTAAAATAAATAAAGAATATCATATTTAAAACCAAATCAGATCTTTCTATTTACAACAATAATTGATTGGTACTTATATTTTCTGGCTTTGACATCTCACTTTATTTTCAACCTTTCGCCAAACCATCAACATTTTATTAATATTATCAATAAAGTGAATTTAGTAAGTCAATGTATCAACACCTAATTCTTTTAGAATGAAATAAAAAGTTTTAGCATATCGTATTTTTGAACATTTAAATAATAAATAGTATGATTGATCATAGACTATATATGTAGTTTGTACAGTAATTACGATTATAAAATTGATTTGATAATGGAGAAAACATAAAGTTACAAATTTGACAATCATGTGCAATTTTTTTCCCTTATAAATGTTAGTTTTTTTATTTGTTTTTGGGACGTATAAAATACATGTAATTTTCAAATTGTAATAAATATTAACACCATAGTCTAATTCAATCATCGAAAAGTGACACAACCTGATTTTAATTTTATCATAAATAATTATAATTATACAATTTTCCATGTATTATATAAAACTAAAAAAAGCCATCTTGAGTTTAATATCAATATTAATGAATGAATGTTAGTGTTCTCTACGAATATGTTGAGTTTGGTTGGTAATACTATTTCAACTTCCAATCAAAGGCAATATAGTCTTTGTGTTTTTTTTTGCCAAAAAGTTAATACAATCTATTTAGAGTATGTTTGAATTTCAGTTACACAATTTAGATTTTGTGATAAAACATAAATTTTGATCCAAAATTTAGGTTTTGTCTAGGTATAAATATCTTTTAGAAAAGTTATTTTGTATACGAAATCTCGGTTTGAAGCATATGTTTTAAAAAATTTATTTTCTTGTCAAATCACACTCTCTCTTATAATAATTTTTTTCCTTATTTTTTCTTTTTTATCTTTCCTACTTACGTTTTGCCTTGAACTCTACGGAAACCAATAAATTTTCAAACATATTTACCTTTAAAAACCTAGGTTTTACCTCGGAATCCGTAAAAATATTCTCCCAAAAGCTATTATCTGAAACCTAGGTTTTGCCTCGAATTCGGTAAAAAATATTCTCAAGCGGACTTCTAAACAAGCCCAAAATACTATTGTCAAAGCTATTATCTAAAACTTAATTCTACTGAAAGTCACTGTCATATCTATAATTAACAAAATGACTACATTCTCGGTTAACAAATTTAAGAATGAGTTAAGGTTTTGTATGTCACTTGTTGACACTATCATTTGCTATAAAATTTAATTCTTTTTTAATAATTCTTTTATTTGGCTACACTAAACTCCAACATCGAATTAATTTTTACTCCTTCATTACCATTATTAAACATGATCATATTTTAAAAATAGTAATTAATTGTCTTTAAAACTAGTAAAACTTTTATACTTCAAAAATGGATTAAGAACTCTCTCTTCTACGTTTTATAATAAGGACCAAAGAAAGTATAATGCATGCGTCAGTGAAAATATTAAATCTATTTTAAATTTAAATGATTGATAATATTAGCTTTGTTAACAACATTGAACTCTAATTTTATATTAATTTTCACTACTCTGGTTAAATCATCTGCAGGAACCTTTTTTTGTCACTTTTAGGGTGGCTAATAATCGTTTTTAATTTTACCCTTATTTAATTACCATTAAAACTTAAAAAAAGAGTAGAGAAAGGTGTGAATGATTTGTAAATTTTGTAAGATAGAGAAAACTGTATTAAAAATGAATTCAAACAACATTATCAATTTAATATATTCCTTGATATGTAAAAATGAGTTTCAGGATGCTTTGTTTTTGGCCTATGAATATATATATATATATATATATGAAAAATATACTGCTTAAAAAAAAGTCTTATAAATCAAGAGAGGATACCGTGGAAAACCAGTTAAAATAAAATAAAGTTACGTAAACAAACAGTTGTCTCCCCTCACATGTGCATATTTAAAAAAACTTTTTTTCTAACGCAGTTTACATAAATCAAGATAAAAAGTATTTTGAAATATATAAAAAGTATTTTGGTATCTGTAAAATCATTTTGAAATCTGTAAATTTATTTCTTTCAACGGATTTCAAACATATGTTGCAAAACATTGTAGTTCCATAAAAAAAAACTCTTATTGGTGTTATTTGGTGGAGAGTTTGGAGAAGCCAAACATATGTTAACAGTGTTTTTAGTAAAATGAGATAATTTCCTCCATATACTTACCTTAACTTACGTAAAAGTACTTCTCTAACGGACAAATTATATCTACAAGGCTACAGCTAAAATCATAGCTTCACAATTTACACCACCGCGTGTCTTGAATAAAGTCATTTACGAAAATGCCCTCGTCCATTGCCTAGTTCTAGCTACCCCCACGGCCCTTCGCTGCGTTACTTTTGTTTGACCGCTGAAGCATGAGCCTACCGAACTTTCATTCGTCCTCACTCGCTCTCTTCTTTAAAACCTCTATAAAACCCAACGTCTCATTCCCAGTTTCCCACAATTTTCTCAGGCTTATTTCCCTCGTGCCGAAACCACAGAGAGAGAGGGAGGGAGGGAGGGAGAAGAGCGACAAAGGGGCCAAAAGCACTATCTTCCTCTGTTCATTCTTCCTCATGGCACTATCAAACCCATCTTCTCTCTCCTCCAAATCACTGTGTGACATTCATCCTCTATCTACTCCCTCGCACTGCCACCAGGCTTCTCTTTCCTTCCTTCCCATCAAACCGACCCACCAATCCAGATCCCTCCCACGAATCTCAGCTGTCCATGCCACAGATTCCCCCAAAAACTCCGTAGCCGGCGGCAAGAAGCCCGCTGCCGCAGCCGCTACTACTGATGCTCCGCCGGCGGCTGGCACCGGGAAGTGGACATTGGACAGCTGGAAGTCCAAGAAGGCCTTGCAACTTCCCGAGTACCCTGATAAGAATGAGTTGGAATCGGTGCTCAAGACTATCGAATCGTTCCCTCCTATCGTCTTCGCCGGTGAGGCTCGGAGTTTGGAGGAGAGGCTCGCTGAGGCGGCAATGGGCAATGCTTTCCTCCTTCAAGGTGGAGATTGTGCCGAGAGCTTCAAGGAATTCAGCGGCAATAACATTAGGGATACTTTCAGAGTTCTTCTGCAGATGGGTGCTGTTCTTACGTTCGGTGGGCAGATGCCTGTTGTTAAGGTTGGATCATTTCTACGAAGCACCAACACTTTCCTAAAAAAAAAAAGCAGTCTAGCACGTCAAATTTTATGGAAACACTAAAATATTCTTGCTGAATTGTCATTCCTAAATCCAGTGGTTACTCTATTCATGTCATTTTCTCGGAATCACTTTCAGTTTCCCATATGTTTCATAATTTTAGACAGAGACTGCATTTAATGTTTATAGCTTAGGGATCATGAAATTCTAATCTCGGTTACTTTTGCAAGTTTTTGAGTTGGGTGATTTGCTGTTTTAGGTGGGAAGAATGGCTGGTCAATTCGCAAAGCCTAGATCAAGCGAATTTGAAGAGAAGGATGGAGTTAAGTTGCCAATCTACAAGGGAGACAACATAAATGGCGATGCTTTCGATGAGAAGTCAAGAATTCCTGACCCTCATAGGATGATAAGGGCTTATTGCCAATCTGCAGCCACACTGAACCTTCTTAGGGCATTTGCCACTGGAGGATATGCAGCAATGCAGAGGGTCACTCAGTGGAATCTTGATTTTGCAGAGCACAGCGAGCAGGGTGATAGGTAAGCAACATTGGAACTTACTTTTAAATATAACTGATTGACTAATTCTTATGAGATAAGCAGGGTGATAGGTAAGCAACATTGGAACTTACTTTTAAATATAACTGATTGATTAATTCTTAATAGATAATCCTGAACACTGGAAAAGCTATTGTTGTCATTTGTGTTTGGGAATATATTAGAATTTGAACCTTTTTATGATGTGTGCTATTTTTTATTTGGATTGTTGAACAGGTACCAGGAACTGGCTCACAGAGTTGATGAGGCCTTAGGTTTCATGGCGGCTGCTGGGCTCACTCTTGAGCACCCAATTATGACTTCAACTGAATTCTGGACATCTCATGAGTGCTTGCTTTTGCCTTATGAGCAATCACTGACCAGGTTGGATTCAACTTCTGGCTTCTATTATGACTGTTCTGCTCACTTGCTTTGGGTTGGGGAGCGTACTCGTCAATTATACGGTGCACATGTGGAGTTCCTTAGAGGAATTGCCAACCCTCTTGGAATCAAGGTACGTGAAATTATTCACTTAGTTCTAAGATTTTCTCCCCTTTCTAAGTAAGTGAAGGTTTTAGTGAAGAAATTCCTTTCAATTATGTGCTTCTTCATAGAATTTAGTTGTTTGTTTATCAAATCTTTATGATGCTACACTCATTTTCTTGGTATACTCTTAGCTAATAGGCCCTTTTATGATGCATCTGCCTGAAAATTCTTATGGCTGATAGAAAAACTTGTGATGGATGCAGGTGAGCAACAAAATGGATCCAAATGAGCTTGTCAACCTCATTGAAATCTTGAATCCCCAGAACAAGCCAGGAAGGATCACAATTATTGCTAGAATGGGTGCTGAGAACCTGAGAGTCAAGCTCCCTCATTTGATCAGAGCTGTGCGTCGGGCCGGGCAAATAGTGACATGGGTTTGTGATCCATGCCATGGCAACACCATAAAGGCACCCTGTGGGCTCAAAACAAGGCCTTTCGATTCAATCTTGGTATAGTACTGTCTCATCTTCTTTCTATTTAGTATCAAATTGATCATATCATATACGCTTTATCCCGAAAGAAAATCAATCACATGCTATTTTGACCATTTAGACCATGCGACAGGATTGAAATCTCACAAATTCATTATCCATTTTTATATTTAGATCTTAACAAGCCTATTTTCGAGTAGATTTATGTCTTGGTGCACACTGCACAGTGTGTTGGATAGCTTAAGTATCATACACCATTCTAGTGGTTGCTGTCATGCTAGGTGAAAATATCTCGTCTTTGGAAGATGCTTCTCTTTCTTTTTTGTCTACTGCGTAGAAAATATCTCTGCCCAACAGGGGCAAAGTAGTGTGTTGGCCTGAACAGGATGTGTTTGCTTGCTTTATTTCTTTCTTTCTTTTTGGAGGAGGAGGGGGGGGGGTTTGGACATCAGTCTGACGAATAAACTTAACTTTTAATTTACTTTTATTGGGAGCAATTATTCGCAGGCGATGCTCATTGTGTAAAACTGTTTTTGCAGGCTGAGGTGCGAGCGTTCTTCGATGTCCATGAACAAGAAGGCAGCCATGCCGGAGGCATTCACATGGAGATGACGGGCCAGAATGTGACAGAGTGCATTGGAGGATCGAGGGCCGTGACTTTCGACGATCTGAGCTCCCGTTACCACACACACTGTGATCCAAGGCTTAATGCATCTCAGTCTCTCGAGCTCGCCTTCATTGTAGCAGACAGGCTAAGAAAGAGGAGGATGGGAACAAGCCGTCTCCTCTCTATGGGCTTATAAGAAGGCAGACACCCTCTAAACCTCACCTTTGGATTCTTCTAATAAGTTGCAATCTTCAAAAATCTATGTAGCAAATAAATCAATCTGGCAGTATTGTTCTTTCCTCAAAAATTCTGAAGACAAGGGCCTCCTCAAATCCCTGGAGCTTTGGATTTTTTGTGCACAGATTGCGTTGCAATGCGCTGCCAAGTGAGGGTGTATTCCACATATGCTACAGCGTATGGTTCCTTTCCTATTCGACCTTCTGGAATTATTTTGGATTTGTACCATGTAGTAACCTAGTGGTTCGTCCATGGTTGTGTTTCGTAACTTCGTTAATTCTAGTACGAAATAAGGTTAAGAGTTAAGACTTCTGTCAGTTTGCTAAATTATGGACGTGTGAGAGCACTGTGCTTATTATATGCATGCACGTCCACGATGCTCCATTATTCTTTAATATTAGCTTGAACCTTCTTGTGTTGTCTTTGGCCCATCCTTGTTTTGAAGCTTCATTCGTTTAAATGAATCAAGTGCAAATAGATGCGGGTTATTTTCGCCTAATGAATGACTAAATATACTTCTAACTTCGTTCAGCACAGAATTTAAGCCACTTTTAAAAATCTTTTGGTTCAAAATGTAAATTAGTTGAATGGTAATTAATACTTATTTATCAGTTTTGTCTCATTAATTAATGCACGATCGTGATACTTTGTACTTCTCTTTCTCACCTCAATTAATACGAGTGAAGTTGAGTTTCTTTTTTATTTCAGGTGAATTGAATGCATTAATTATCATTTTTTTTATTTTTATAAATTAGTTGAAAAGCGTCATGTCAAATTTTTTTTTGTCAAATTAAAAAATATGAATATTATATATACTTTTTAATTTTGTTAAGTCTCATTTAAATATTACCACGTCATTTGTTTACTATAAGATCCCTTTGTTTTATTTAGGAGATTAAGCAAGTTAGATACATTATTTTAAATTTAAATTTATTATTTTTTAAATTAATTTACCTAACTTATTATTTGATATATAATCTAATGATGAATATGAATAAATGCTCTAAAGTAATGAATTTAATTTTCATATATATTAATGATAAAATGCAGGAATTATTGTTGATATTGGGGAGACTGTTGTCTCAAAATATACATGCCATATTTTTTTTAAAAAAACTAAAATTTAAAAATAATCAATATGAAGCATACATTTTATATCAAATTAATCACATAAAGATATTATAAAAACTTTGACCCCATCCATTATATATTGGGGTGTTTGGCAAAGCTTCTGAACACCCCAAAAGTATGTTCTATAGTATTTTTCCGCAAAACGAGATAATCTCCTTCATACATTTACCTCGTAAATGGTAAAAACACTTCTCCACCATTTTTTCAAACGGACCCATTATATGCGTCCGAGAACTATCTAGTTGACTCACTCAATGAAGTCGAATGCTTTGTAGACTCAAAACTGGCTCGCCATTAACGTGCAGCAAGGTGAGTTTAGATTGTGATGATTTCTTTTTTGCCCATGAGCTTTTTTGAACAAAAAGATATTCCCTCCGATTCTTTAATATAACATCTGGATTACTAATAGAAAGATATTAAGAAAATTAATTATTTAAGAATGCTGACTATCCTGAAATAACTATGTTAATCATGTGGATTAAATCCTTTAACATATGCAATTAATAAGGATAATTTAGAAAAGAAATTATTAATTTGAGATACAAAATGAATAAAATCAACATATTATTACGTAACTCCTAATTAATTAAGAATCAAAGTGGTAACATGCAATGTGCAAAAACTAGTTAGCCACTCAAGAAAAGTGTTTGTTTGGGAAGTACATTGATACCACTTGCATATAAATCAAGAGAACATGTTTAGGAACGCGGTAGAAAAGTACTTTTACGTAAGACGAGGTAAATATATGAAGGAGATTATCTCATTTTACGAAAAAACACTATTAGACGTGCATTTGAACTCCTTAGAAGCTCCGCCAAATGGGGTCATTACCTCGACTAACGTAAAATTACTTTTCCAACAGATTTTCAAACAGCCGGTGGATGGGGTGGAGGAGAAGTGTAGAAGACCCCCTACCCACCAAATCCAACGATGCTTCTTGTCAATGGAAAGTCAAATATTTAGTTGTTTATGGATATTATAATGCAAATTTGATTTTCAAAAGTAGGGAACGGTCCCATACGTGTATAATTAATTGACCAAATTTCAGGAAAAAAATAAATTCAAACAATTTCTTTTTGCATATTGAATCCCAACAAGAAAATTATAGTACATCTTAAAGGTTATTATTTTATATCAAAATAATATAAGTGAGTCTCAATGAGTTTACCATGCTCTACAAGCTTTGACAACTTAAATTCTATCCTATTACGGTGTTACTTGTATGTTATAAATAGTGCAGCTTCTTTTAAATATTGTGTAACATGTGAAAAAATGTTTACTTCCTATATTTGATATTTCATCGGGTTTTTTAATAAAATTATTTATTATGATTATTAATATAGCCTATTTATCTATAACATTAATTCTTTTTTAAACATCCTTTATTTTGATATTCCCCGAAAAAATAAAAAAAATCCTTAATTAATATAAATAATAAAATTCATTGGGGATGATTTTAAAATTGTTAAAGTTTTGATTAATTTAGGGTTAAGATAGAAATTTACTTGGGAATTTTTCACTTAATAGTAATGTTGCCTTAAAAGTTTTTTTAAAGTTTACAAGTGTCTTGAAACTGTTAAAATTAAGCAATGATATCCCTTACTGTTAAAATTGTTAATGATTAATATTAATTTTTTTAATAATAAACATTAATTTTTTAATTGGGTGGAATAACATTGCTACCTTTCAAAAGTTTTGGGTGATATCGAACTTAAAAAACTTTTAGAGCAACATAACTTATTTTGGGACCAAGTCTTACCACTTAACATCACTTAATTTTCTAACTATAATGACTCTATTTAGAATCATGTTTGGAAAACATACATTCAACAATTTTTTTCGCAAATTAAGATAATCTACTTCATATATTTACCTTGTAAATGGTAAAATCACTTTTTTACTATATTTTCAAGCAGAACCAATATCTAATTCATGGTATAAACTGCACTGCAATCTAGATTTTATATTGATCAAGTTTAGATTTTTTATGCAAAAAGACACAAGTTAAGATATAGTCGTCCAAGGTTGACCTAGAAATAAGGTTTGATTGAATCGGCCATGGGTTGAGCGAGCCGACATTGACAGGAGGTTAGTCATCCTCACTTCGTGTGTGTTTGGGAACTCCGTTAGGAGAATGGATTTTACAGATTTCAAGGTATTTTGTGGATTTCGAGATGGTTTTACGGATTTCAAGATGGTTTTTATGGATTTCGAGATGGTTTTTACATATTTCAAGATGGTTTTATCTCGACTTACGTGCACCGTTTTAATAACGATGTTGCCAAACAAGCACTTCACCATCAACCCTTGGGTTATATAGCACATGCATCTACCTCTCATTTGGAATTCCAATATGCCACTTCCTCGCATGTAAAATATCGCTTGTGGGTTGAATTTAATATCTTATCAATTTTACCGTAATATTTATCATTGATTTAAATATTAAATTATTTAACGATATGTACGTCAAAACTTTAATGTTATTTGTGTGTGTATGCATTTTTGAAGGATTAATAATATTTGTTATAATTAATTAATTCCATTTTGTAGCACTAGTATCAAATCACCCCATCCGCTTCTCATGACTCGAGTCATTTGTTCGGTAAGCGCTTAAACTAGATAAAAATGCAACTCTCCTCCTTTTAACTTAAAATTTTCTAAATAAAAATCCTTCAATGGCTCCGTTTGGCTGATCTTCTAGGTAGTTTAAACATACGTTCAACAGTGTTTTTTTTAAAAAAATAAGATAATCTCCTTCGTATATTTACATCGACTTACGTAAAAGTACTTCTGTATTGATCTAATAAATAGTTACACAAAGGCAGTTGTGGGTATGGTTGTTGAATGACAGAGACATCCTCCTGCAACAGAACATGACCCTAATTCTCGTCCCCACCGTTTCCTCTTTCTATTTTCTTTTATTTTCTTTCTTTGTTTTTTTTGGGGCCAAATGTTTTCTTTTACTTTCTTGACTTGGAAAAGTTAGAAAATCATAAAGACCCAAAGAGAATTAATAATTAATATTTCGAAACAAAGGTAGAGATATTCTAAATTGGTAGCCATGGGTTGTCTAATTTATATAATAAGGTGAAAAATGATATTAATAATAAAAGGATGGAGTTATATAGTTCCAACATAATATGGACATAACAGATGAAACACAAGGTGATGAAATAAGGAAGGGGGCTATAGAAAAGGTAAAATCGGAGAATTATGTCAAACAATATTCGTAAATCCTGACATATGACAGATTGGTGAATATATAGTGATACAAGGTTGATCAACCTCTTTTTTATACAAATAATTTACAAAGATTCCTTAAAACTTTCGAGAAAATTGCTTTTGCAGAACATGGTAGAGAGCTACGCAAAGACAACTATAAGAAAAAAGGATTGGGAGAGAAAGTTCCATTTTTACTACGTTGGTCGCACAATGTTATTATATCTATTATGGATAAAATATTTGGACATATTATTAATTAAAAGATCTTTTTTATAATCTAATTGAGTGTTCATTTCTAATTTTCTCTACCCTTTTTCACATGACTTCATATTACTTGATCAACAGTCCTCATTGATACCTTCAGTGGCAATGTGGAAGAAAAGTACTTTTATGTAAGTCAAGATAAATATGTGAAAGAAATTATTTTGTTTTGCGGAAAAACACTATTAAACGTGTGTTTGACTTTTACAATCGCTCAGTCCAACAAGTCTATTATCATGAACGGCAATATTTTTTTTTATTTCTAGATGAAACAAAAGTAGCTTAATAGAATACGAACATTTTTTATTTTTGTATTCTAAAAAGAGCAATATAAGGTACAAATTTGTAGAAAAAATAGTATGGAATCATTAGAAGCAACAAAGACTTTGACAAATTAAATTTCACTTTTTCCGACATGAAAAGATGCTTACAGGCTGTAAAATATAATGTTTTAAGATTTTATTTTCTTTTCATGAAAAAGTAATACAAATTGCAAAGTGCAAATTAATACCCAATTGCTGGAAAAAAAAAAACTAAATACCCAATTAGTAACAATAAAGAAAACCTAGGACTCTCTTCAATCTTACGTGGGAAAACTAGTTGAATGGTTTATCTTAACTCTAAATGGAAGATCACAATTCACTCTTAAAAATTTTGTCATGTCTCCAACGTTATTAATTACGTATATTAGAGGAAGTTTTCTTCAAAGAGGATAACGAATAGGAAAATCAGCAATAATTTGTTATTGCTTGCAAATTCTTCGCTCCCTTTAGGATAGGTAGTGTTGGATTGTTGGAATAAACAACGATGGCGGAGAAAACCAGCCAAGGGATTAATATGTTTGCCACAGCATTATGAAATCATGTTTACAAAAATCGAGATAAAATTTCTCTAACATACTTACTTTATAGATAGTAAATTATGATGGAAAAGTAGTTTCTACAGTTAAATCAAAAAGGTCCTAAGACGGTGAGGGAGGCGGTCACCACGAAAGAGATTTAAGCTTATGGGTCTTAAAAACTGAATGATTTAAAAGGAGGGAAGAAGAGGAATCCAAGAGTGAGTACATAAAATGGTGGATATGATATTCAATGGAAACTAGAGAGCCTGGACAATCTGCGTCAAGTTCTAAAGTCAATAACATACAACAATAGTAAGTAGCCCAATGACAACTAATAAGAATTCCCATTGCAGACAGATGCAGATGAAATGAATAGCATCATCACTAAGCACTAGAGTGTTAGATAGACCAAATCCAAAGTAATAGAAGAAAAGAGAGAGAAACATGTTTTGGGATGCAGTCACCATCACATCTTTAGCATCATTGCATAGTGTATACCCTCTTCTAATAATATGGCATGTACCGAGATGGCCTTCTGATCCTGGGAACCTTCCTGCAGCGCACAAAAGATAGAAAGAAAAACAGATCAGTTAACATACCTTACCGGCATAAGTGCACGTTATATATTGTTTAATCAAAATATGAGCGTTTGGTTGATAGTCTCAGTTGATTTTAATTAGAATATGGGCGTGTAAGAAACATACCCGTATCCATAAGGCGAGTAAAAGTAAGGAGGAGGGAATGGCCTCCTGAAGCGATACCCCATGTAAGGATTGAAACGCCTGGGGCGATACTGTTTCATTCCGGGAACATTGGTTCTCTTGGGCATAACCTGGAAATATGCGTATCCACAAGGCTATCAGCTTATAGCTCTCTTATTTAGAGGAGATATATCGCAAAAAATTTAAACTGAAGTTGAGAAGACAGCCACTTATGTCCTAATGGCATAGAAGCTCCTTGCAAGTGAGAAGTTGTAGGTTTGATTCTACTTGTAACCTCAGATTGTTAATACCTCTCCCTATCCCTGCCCCTCTAAATAAATAAATAACAAGTTGAGATGACATGCCTTCAACTGGCGACCATGCAATTCAGATTCATTCAAGACAACAGCCTCTTGAACAGCTTCAGGTTCTAGGAATTCCACATAAGCAAAACCTTTTGGATGACCAAACTTGTCTGTAAGGATAGTCACTCTATTCACCGTCCCACATGACTGGAAGTGTTGCTGCACTTCTTCTGGTGTGCATGCATAATCAACCTGCAAAATCTGAATTATTTTAGAAGACTTGACATTCATATAACACGATCAAAATCGACATTAGAGTAAGGAAACCATGAAGGGGCACACTTCCTATTCCTGTTAAAACCATTTTATCTATATCACTCAATCAGTTACAACTCTAAATGCAGGTCATGAAAAGTTACATCCTTTCTTTATGCAGTTTACGAAGCTTATAATTACTTATACACTAAAGCAGTATATATATATATTCCCATCCCAACTCCTCATTTCATTTAACCATAAGTTAAATCATCTCATGACCAGGGGAAAATTCAAAATAGACTTGTATTTTTAATTCAATGGATGTCAAGCCATCAAACAAGTACTCTAAATCATTGCATGGTATATTGGTACTTATTTTCAAGCAACAAATGCTCACATTTTTCATAGTCTTCGGCAATGTCACAGGAACAATTTCAGTTACCAACCAGGCATCACAATTAATCCCCTAGACAAAGACATATTCCAAATACATGATCAAATCAAGCATGCAGCCCTCTAACAATGCATACTTACTATAACCCCTTAAGCTATTGTAGTAGTACCAGCGTCTTTCTTCCTCTCAATCTTCAGAAAAACCATTT
>JANTPZ010122367.1:0-27065 GCA_025593235.1 Vachellia pachyceras | reverse complement strand
GAAAGCTTACATTAGAACTGGACTTGCCATTTTTTCTGGGTTGCCTTATGGGACTCCTAGTTCCCTGTGTGTTGTCCGAAAGCTGGGCCTTCAACCTATGGCCGAACAATTATGACATTCAAAATTTCAATGTATGCAATTAAAATAAACTACTCACCAGACGTACTCTTAATTGGGCACAGAACAAAAAGCTTCACCTTGCATGTTTAACACGACGGCGAGAGAATCCAAACATTTTCCTCCAGCTTCAAACCAGCCCTCCTGATGAAGAAATCACACAAAAAATGAACCCTAACGCTAACAGAGAAGCCACATTGCACAGAATCGCTTCTTCTAGGGAAAAGCTACCAAGATTCTTGCAAATTACCCTGAAAAGAGGTACAATGATAAGCAATCTCAAAGTCAAAAGAAGCAGGAAAAGATTTAAAAAAATAGCCTCAGCCATCGGTGACTGCTAGAAAGCTCACCTCGCCTGCAAAAGTTGTTTCGGAAAAGAGGCAAAAGACCATCAAACAGCACCGCATCGACATCGCCGAGGGACAAAGCAGAGCATGATGATTGGTTGGTTCTAGGTTGCGCCGAGGGCTGTAATGCAATAAGCTTAGGACCAGAAATAGATGGCTGAGGAAGAAAATGACCGTTTAGCCTGTAGTGTACTGCGAAGAGTGATTACTCCGTTGAATAGTGTGACTATGAGCTTGTTTCAAGTTGCAGAAAGTTGTAAGAAAGTTGTAAGGTTCAGGGGGGTGGGGCCCACTTACCATTTATTGGAGGCGCTATGTGGGCCCACTTCTCTCGGGACTTGGGTGATAGCCCCAAAAGTTTGATCGGATCTTGCCCCACGTGTTTTCCGATTCTTAATATTATTACAGTCGGATTACATTCTTATGTTCACCTGACCTCCTTAAAAAAAATGACTTTCCTTAGCATTTGATAAGCATTGTTTATATAAATTGATATAATTTTTTTTACATTTTTATCTTATATACGGTAAATTATATAAGAAAAATAATTTATAATACTAATCCAAACGAGCATATAAAGATGGAGGGAAAAGATAAAAGGATGAATTGCACAAAAAGGTTAATTTTTAAAATCTATTATCTAAATATACATCAAATTTGTATGTAACATTTTTTTAGTATCCCTTCTTTAATTATATAAACATATTTTTAAGTGTATATATAACGAACGACATTTGTATTGGTTAAAAGTATATTAGATATAGTTAAAAAAGAATTGTACTTACTACTTACGAAAGATACATTACATGCAAAAAGCATGAGTCCTTAAACATTTTTAGACAATAAATTTTGCAATATAAAATTTTTAGACAATTTCCTAAAATAAAATTTTCACGTCTTGATAGTTATTTTTAAAATTTTTACGGGATATTATTAAAAAATTGTATTCATTTCAGTTCTTTTTATAAGTAATAACTACATAAATAAACTAAAATAAATTAATAATTAAATTAGTTAAGAGTAATAAATGTATAAAAAGTATAATTAGTTAAGAACAATGAATCCTTTAGATGAAAAGAATGAGTAGGGGAAATATGATAGATGATGTAATTAATTGAGGGTAAAAATGAAGAAAATGTATTAAATTTCTAGATAAAGAAAAATTGTTTCTTATATAAAAGAGCAAGTTTACAAGAAAGAATATTGTTTATAAAGAAAATTGGAAGGACTACTTATACATTGAACTTTAGAATGTAATTAAAATAAAAAAAAATTAAATCAGAACATGTAAATAAATGCACATGATAAATAATAAATGCCAACAAAAATAATGATTAAAGATATTATTATGTGAAAGTAGCACATGCAAGTTTCATATAATTGGAGCTTTCTTTGACTTCTCATACGAAAAATGAAACAATGATTAAAGATATTATTATGCGTTTTTTTCAACAGTTTTTTTTATCTAAACAGCTTTTTTTTTGGTCTAAAATACAAAGATGATTAGTCTGCAAACTCCAACATTTAATAATTTTTTTAAAATATATTGTACATGTTTAGGAAAATTTTTTTCCACCCGTGCATATAAGTTAAGATAAAAAACATCTCGATATCCGTAAAAGTATTTTGAAATTCGTAAAATCATCTCAGAATCTGCAAACTTCATTCTCCCAATGGACTCCAAACACATATTCTAAGGAAAAAATTCTTTTTTTAAGTAAAAAAACACTCTAAATCTAATGTTTATCCAAATATAAATGTATTTTACTAAAATGTATGGATAAAATGTACTATGATTTTTTAAACGGGCCACGTTGCCTTCCTATCTTTGTTAAATTGTGTTTTGTGGCCCGATGATTGAGTTGCTGGATTATGTTTAGAACGACACACTATTATGTATGTGCGTATCTCCGTTTAACACCTCGGTAGAGAAGTATTTTTACGCAAGTTGAGGTAAATATATGAAGGAGATTATCTCGTTTTACGAAAAAAACTGTTGAATATACTTTTAGAGAATAAATAAGATTTTCCAAATGAGCTCATTATTAATACAAGGAGACAAAATCAAAATAATGGCATCCACCAAATTCCGTAATTTTATCACATTTTCTAAGCCCGCTATTCGATGTAAAACTTTTTTCTTGTTATAGGTTGTCTGAGAAGTCCGCTGGGAAAATGGTCACAGATTCCAAGGTAAATACATGAGAGAAATTTTATCTCGGTAAACGCGAAAATGGATTTTGGGGAGGCCGTACAAGCCTTTAGAGTAGGGTTATGGACCAAACAAAATGAGTGTTAATGAGCTCGTTTGAAAATGTGGTAGAGAAGTACTTTTATGCAAGCCGAGGTAAATATGTGAAGGAGATTATCTCGTTTTATGGAAAAATACTGTTGAATGTAGTTTTGTGTGAGAGTTAAGTGTTTCCAAACAATCACAATATAAAGAATATTATTGGATGTTAGTAGATATCATATAATTTAGGAAAGGTGATGTATTTTATAACAAATAAAACAATATTTTAGTTAGGTGATCAAAATAAAAATTGGAAAAATGAGTTTCAGGTTTCAAGTAAGGGACTTAACCATTAAATGGTCCCAAAGATTCAAAAAATTATTATGAGGTCTCATGAGTAGCTGCTGAGGTTGTTAACGAAAGCTGTTGAGGTTGTTAATAACAACCTCAACAGCTACTTTTGGGACCTTATAATAATTTTTTGAATCTTTGAAACCATATTAAATCCTGGGCACCTATAACTCATTTTCCCATAAAAATTCACCTTTTTCATCAACTGACAAAGCCAGAGCCATCGCAAGAGCCAAGAGGGATGAACTTTCACTAACTTCATATACCTGCCACTCCAAATTGTTCAAGTCCGTTATAAGTGCTCCATGCTAGTTCCTAAATTGATAGCCTTGCTAAAGAGTTGTTCAACTTTGAAGCAAGCTAAACAAATCCATGCCCGTATCCTGCTTAATGGTGTAGATCATCTAGAACCTGTTTTAGTCCATCACATTCTTCTCTGGGATGTCAAGAACTATAAAAGTATAGCTATGTATGTGCAGCCAATTCTTCTACATTTACGCAATCCAGATTCCTTCTCATGGGGCTGCACCATCCGGTTCTTCTCTCAAAAGGGTCAGTTCACTGAAGCAATTTCTCTGTACGTTCAAATGCAGAGCGTTGGACTGTGTCCAAATTCATACGCGATATCCTCAGCTTTGAAGTCATGTGCCAGGCTTGAGTATAAACTTGGTGGTATATCAATTCATGGGCAAGTTCAGGTATATGGATTCTCTAGTTGTGTTTATGTTCAAACGGCCCTTCTTGATTTGTATTCAAAAGTGGGTGATACAGAGACTGCACGTAAGGTGTTCGATGAAATGTCCCAGAAAAATGTGGTTTCATGGAATTCTATGTTATCTGGGTATCTGAAAGATGGTAACTTGGATGTGGCTTGTTTGTTTTTCGATGAGATCCCTAGGAAAGATGTTGTATCTTGGAACTCTATGATCTCAGGGTATGCAAAATTAGGAAATATGGACCAGGCTCGTTCCTTATTTCGACAAACGCCTGAGAGAAACTTGGCTTCTTGGAATACAATGATCAGTGGTTACGTTGATTCCGGGAGCATAACATCTGCAAGAGAATTTTTTGATACAATGCCCGTTAGAAACAGTGTTTCTTGGATGACAATGATTTCTGGGTACTCAAGGATAGGGGATACTGAGTCAGCTCGTATGCTTTTCGACCAGATGGATGACAAAGACTTGCTTTCATTTAATGCTATGATAGCTTGCTATGCTCAGAATAGCAAGCCAAAGGAGGCCCTTGTTCTATTAAACGACATGCTTAAACCAGACGTCAATATACATCCTGATAAGATGACTTTGGCTAGTATTATATCGACTTGTTCACAACTAGGAGATGTAAGATATTGGCACTTGATTGAGTCACGCATGCATGACTTTGGAATTGTTCCGGATGATCATTTAGCTACCGCTTTAATTGATATGTTTGCCAAGTTTGGAAGCATTGACAATGCATATGAGCTGTTTAATGGTTTGAGAAAGAGGGATTTGGTTGCATATTCTGCTATGATACATGGATGTGGAATAAATGGTAGGCCATTTGATGCAATAAGGTTATATGAACAGATGCTTGCAGAGTGTATTTGCCCAAATTTAGTTACCTACACGGGGCTCTTAACCGCATACAGTCATGCTGGATTGGTCGAAGAAGGATACCGCTGTTTTAAATCCATGAAAGCTTATGGACTCGTGCCTTCAGTTGATCATTATGGAATAATGGTTGATCTTTTAGGGAGGGCGGGATGGTTGGATGAAGCGTATAAGCTTATAATCAGTATGCCAATGCAACCAAATTCTGGACTTTGGGGAGCTTTACTTCTTGCTTGCAGATTACACAACAATGTGGAATTGGGGGAGATTGCTGTTCAGCACTGCCTTAAGTTGGAGAGTGATACAAGTGGTTATTGCTCTCTTCTTTCTAGTATATATGCTTCTGTTGGTAAATGGGATGATGCTGAGAGGTTGAGACTGGGTTTGGATGGAAAGAAACTCAACAAAATACCTGGATGTAGTTGGATTTAATTTGGCTCCTCCATGACCAGGAAGAGAAAAAATGGATAGAGTTGTATTCGTGACAGTTACTTGTTGCTCCAGTGGCTTCTACCATTTTCTATCACTTAAAGCCGATATCTTACATCAACTTAATTGAGCCTGAAGATGACGAAATGACATGGGTTTTGTGTCAGAGGAAACTTGGTGGAGCAATCAAAGCTCCCCCCCTCCCCCGAAGCATTCAGATGTATCACGTTTAATCTGTAGGGGCTGGAGTTGTTACAGATAAAATGCTCTATCAATAACGAAACTGAACAGGGTATACTTTGATTAAAATGCTATGAATATCTAGATGAAAATCTGTGGGGCTGAAGTATCTCATCAATACGGTCGTTGACTTGAGAAGTAGGAATAGATATAAACTGACACTTAACGCATACACAGGTAAAGAAGAAGCAAGGCAAGAGCAGTATCTCCACATTATAAATATGGATCTCAGTTTGCTTTGATATAATTCCAAGGTAAAACGGTTTCCACCATTTATGCTTGGAAAATTGTCTTTCCTACTTTAGTTTAGGAATGAACATAATAAGCCACTTCAAATTTAAATTTTGGTCCCACAATTATTGGTGAAGGCTTTCAAACGATCTGTCTGCTTCCAGTTAAAAAATCACTGTCCTGAATCGTGTTATCTGTATGTAAATTTGTTGCCTTCTTTTCTTCTTTGGCTGATGATATATTGGGCAATTCATTGAAACAAGGACAATTTAGGAGAAATAGAGTGTTTTAGAGCTTGCTTGTGAAAAAAATATAGTTGTCATCTTATCATGCTTATTCCTAAACTGCAGTCTATTTTTGAGTCCTCCTTTTGTTTTTTTAATTATATTTTCTCTTTCATGTTCCTGTCTATTACTTGATGTGACCGAGAAATTAAAAATTGTTGCAGGTGTCACTTGCACGCCTACCTGTATTCTTATTTCATCTGATGCTTCTATCCTACATAAATCAAGTGGAAGAACAAGATATGCTTTATGTCCTTAGTGATATTGTTGCTATTTCTAAATTATAATAGTAAGCCACTTTGTTTAAATAGCTTTTAGAGGATTACAAACTTCAAACCCCAGATAGGGTTGACAGACAAAGGGTTATTGTAACCAATTATTTTATCTCATCTTGTGTAGTGGGTATAATCTTACATGGCTAGTGGTAGTTTCACTTTTCCTGTTGGAGAGAATCTGAAGTGAGTTTAGTATATTAATGATAAATAATTCAAACAAATCATAAACAAATAGAAAATTCTGCTTGAGATACTTGCATGTCATGTATAGTTGGTTTGAGATTCTATTTAAATAGACTGAATTTACTTGAGAATTTTTCTTTTCCCAGCCTCCTGCATATTTAGTTTCTTTTCTGTTAGTTAAATAGTTAATGTAAGAAACTTGACTTCTTTTTATCTATACTTGATGCCAAAAGCACACAATTAAAAACTCCATAAGGCTGCAAAGCTGCATTAAAATACCAAAAAAGGCTAAATTACACCTCAGTCGATCAAGTTAGCCTTCAGCTTATTACAAAACTTTACTAACATAAGCTATGCACTAATATGGATATATATATATATCACTCTATATCCGACACTGATAGGGATATATATCACTCTATATCCGATGCCTACATTATAATCTCATATATAGTTATTATAACCAACACACAGGACTTTTATTGCCTGATATGATAAGGTCAGTACTGAGTAGTGTAGTAGTAGTACTGTTTCATACCCAAAGAGCTCCTGCTCTTTTGAGCATTGGGATCAAGGAGCGGTTAAGGTGAAGGCTCATGACTTCATTGGCTCCGCCCACGAGCTCACCACTGATGAACACAGCTGGCACTGATGGGCTGCATCCGAGGCTCATGAGGGCCTGCTCAATTTCCTTCCCTCGAGCCATCTCATCAAGCTCATGAACCATTGGATTCACCCCAAAGTCACTGAAGAGGGTCTTGATGGTGTGGCACATGCAGCAGGAGCTCTTGCTGAAGATCACCACAGGCCTCTCTGATGCCAACTTTGTCACCCTGTCCATTTTCAAATGTAGCCTAAGTGGTTGAGAACAGAAGCTAAGTATATATTTCCAATGGGTTTGATATGCAGATTTTGAAGTAGGAATTGTTATGTGGGATGAGATGAGAAGGGAGGGAGGCTCTTGAGGTATATATAGTGGTGTTTGGGAGATCGGATAGGCATGGCTGAGCAAAGCTGATTGGCAAATAAATGATATGGGGTCTGTGGTGGGGTAAAGAAGGAATGTTCGATTAGATTTTAATTTATATTTGTCTGTTTCTATATTTTTCTCTTTTGATCATTCACTTGAAAGCGATTGATCAATAAATTCCTTCACAACAACGAATCTATATGTGCATACGGAAACACCAGTGTGTCCTTGGTACGGCTGAGTTGGTTTCATATATGCATGCATATCCCTTCTTAGTGGTTTGGTTTCTTTTCTTTTCTGTTTGAAGAGTGAGAAAAATCATAGAAGTTAACAGAAGCCTCAAGACCAAGTTCTAGTTAAGACTTGGCTCAATCATGATTCTTGAACAAAATAAAACTTTTACTTTGTTAACTGAGCCAACTCTCTTATTAGCAATTAATTCTTGTACTTCTATTTACTAAGCCAAGTTCATGACTTTTAAGACTTACTTGAATGGGTCATATTTCTCTTATATTTGTATTTAGCACTCAAGTGATTTTAGTGTGTTAACTTGTTTTCCAAGCTTGGAGATGATTGCAATGCCTGCTTGATGAGAAAATTTTGGGTAGGAATTGAGCTGGTTAATAATGAACCCATTTAACTAAATTTATTTCATCATGGTAAAAACAAATTTTAAGAGGGTGTGTATGAACATGTGGTGAAAAGCGAAAGAAAAAAGAAGGAAAAAAAAAGAATTCTATGTTGGGAGTTTCTGGCTTTTCTACCTTTAACAGAAGCATCTGCTACGGTGGAAAAAAAGTTGGATTTATCCAATTGGGACCTCTATCAAAGATTCGCATCCAATTCCAGAAAGGGAAATATGACTAAAAGTTTTGGTACGTATGTTAATTGAACGGTACATTTATTATATGCTTCAATACGCTTTTTATTTATCAAGTTTGATTTCTTTAATATTCGTTTCTTTTTTTTTTTTGCCAAAAACTTAATTGATATTCCGAAACTATTCATGTAATCCCATTTGGTGGGATAAAACTTTTTAACATGTCACTGAGCGAGTTCGCGTTGACATGTCTTGAATACTATATTGTTGAGTATTACAACATTGATATGTTTTCTTTTTTCTTTTTATATGGTTATATGACTAAGTTAGATTTGAGAATTGTCAGATCTAATTAGAGATAGTTCACATAACGGCTTAAATTTGAGACTTATTTAAATGGTTAAAACCCCTTTCATTAAAACCAATTAATGTCGATAGTGCCATTGACATGTTGTCTTAAAGGAAATTAGACAAAATCTACTAGTTATTTTTCTTTTTGGCCAATGGAATTTCAAATTTATTTGTAGACTTATCAATGCTATACACACAAATCACAAAGATCACACAAAAAGAAGCGACCAATCAGCTGGTTGATCAAATTGATGAGAAAGATTCGTTTAATGGGATATAGTCATAGTAAAAAGAACCAAATAAAGATTTGAATTTGATCTGAACACACATATGTATGATCAGAAACAGTCTGGAAAAATGCAGTGAGCAATTCTAAAAAAGACAGTTGCCTTTAATTTTCTTTCCGACCTGTGTGTTGCTGTGTGGCTGTGATTAGGGGGAATCTGGGTGTTTTTGCAATATACTAAGAGCCCTTTGTATTCTCTTATTGTGTGCCAGAGTTTGTGGTAAGCTGCTGTTCACTTTCACATGGCGCCACGTTTGATGAAAGCAACTTGACCTGAGCCAACAAGATTACGAAGAAGGAGAAGAAGATGATAAGTTGCAAAAAGTAAGTAAAAATATATACCATTTGTATTGTTGCAGGGTTCCTTCACACAGTACGTTTACGTTTAAGGTATTAGTGTCCCGCAATCAAACGGCTCTTAGCTGAAGCTAAGGCCACTTATGTTGCATCCTCACGTATGATTCCACCACACACACACACATATCCTTTAAAGCATGTGTGTGTGTGTGTGTATCATCAGCATTTAACATTTTCATGCAAATGCATGCATGCATCACCGACTTTTTTATTTTATGATAATCATGCATATACTGCAAGCACACACAACACATCAAATTCATTGAGTGGGTTGATTTGAACCACGAGTTAAATGAGCGAATTGACCTAGTTAATTAACTTGGTAAAATTAAGGAAAAATTTTTAGGGGGTAAAAGTGTGCGTTCGCCTGCTAATCAGGCAAAAGTGTCTATTTGATCTTTTCATTTTACATTAGGTTTCATTCTAGTTTATTAATTGTATGAAATGTTTTTCCAATCCTGTAACCCTAACACGGTAATTAGTTTCATTTACAAAAGAAAAAACAGTCATTAAAAGTCATAACTGCTCACTCTTCGCTTGTTTTGAGAGTGTTACGATTCAAGATGTGCATTTACTTTTGTTTTGAGCTCTCAATCTTCCCTTCCCTATCTTTTCAGTATATTGTTGTTCTGTGTTTCATTTTCTTTTTCGTTATCACTGGGCTTCTGTAGCTTTAGCTGGGTTTTTTTTCATATGAAATAGTCTGTGTATGATAGGTCCAACGGATGAATCTTCATTTGAGGAGGTGGCATACATTTAGTGTATGAGAATGTTCTGAACAAGATTTTTCCGATAGGAGAATACATTCACTTGTGGGGGAAAACAATGCAGGCAGAATAAATCAAAACCAATGAGAAATTGCTTGATCATTTTCGTAACTGAAGGTTATAACACTACACAAACCAACAAAAATCATAATACCTTTCTCAAATTTGCATATGCATGCTTGCATGCATACATACATAATACATATTTAATTACCAACAAACAAACGTCAGCAATAGTAAAAGGGTTTTCATTGTTGAATCAAAAGGTTTCAAGTTTAAATGTGCATGAATGCAAAAAGCACTTTTGGAAAAGTTATTTCGGTTAAACTCATAGACAGTGGCGGAGCCAAGACCCTGGACCAGTGGGGGCAATTTTTTATTTTCAAACAAATGACAACAAGCTTACAAGTGTAAATAATTTGAGTGGGTTCAAATATTAAAACTCAGTGGGTGCAAAATAAAAATCTAACAAGCACTTACATATACCCCAAAAATTGAGTGGGGGCAATTGCCCACCCTCACCCTAACGTGGCTCCGCCACTGCTCATAGATAATACCCGAACCAATCCCGAGTAGATAAACATAAAAAAAACATGAGTTAAACAAGCAAGTTTATTTTAGCTCATTTAATTAAAATGATTAATTCATCTAACTCAGCATACCTAGTAAAATTAATAAGCAAGTTGACCTATTTAACTCATTCTATTAAATTAATCAATTAAGACACTTATATGCACTTTTGTTTATGGATGTGTGGCACCATCTATTCATACACACACATGCAATGATATATGATCTGTGAGTAGGAGAACATCCATCAATCCATATGCATATACATATATACATATATACATATATATATATAAAAGAAAGATATATGGTGGGGCGAAGGAATGTCAACTTTATAAGCTGGAAAATACGAAGAGAATGCGATGACGGTTCGTGGCATCGCGCACACAGATTAGGGTTTTGTGGTTGGTGAAGCAGTACACCCAACTTTACAGTTTCATTTATTTATTTATTTTTTTAAAGCTCAAGAAGAGTTGCTCTTTTCCTAAAATATTTTATTTTTATAAAGAGAAAAAGGCGTGAAGGGCCAAATTAAAAGAGCCCTCAAATAATTAAATTTATAATATTATATTATCAATGTGAAGCATCATCGTGTTTTGGCTATTGCTTTTTAAGATGCGAGAGACAGACAGAATACATACTTATATATATATATATATATATCTTGGCCTCGCATTCAATATCCAGAGAACCCCAAAAGAAAGCATTATTACCTCTAAAGAAAAATTCTCCAAAAGTTTTTGCTTTCAAAACAGAATATTTAATTTACACACTCTTATATATTGATTTTTTTATACCCATTATTATTTGTTGAAATTAAACTTATTAATATCTAAATAAAAAAGCGTTGTCCACTTTTATGATCTCAAAGCACACATTTTATTAAAATTAAGAGGCTAAAATGAAATCTTGTGTGAAATTAAAAACTAAGATTGCACTGTGATTTAATTTGCCTAGTCTTTTTTGTCTTTGTGCTCATGATTTGTTATTTTATAAAAGAAACGATGTGAATAGGAGATTACCTTCTTTTGCAGAAAAATATTGTTGAACGTACGTTTGACTTTTTCAAACGTTCCAATAAACAAGCCCAATTTTTATTTGTATGTTGATAATAAATAAATTCTTTTCCATCAATTTTTTTAAAAAAAAAATCTCTTCATTCTGTATTTTGTGACGACTTAATTACATGTTGCTTGGCCGGCATTTATAATATGAGCTCTATAGGATGAATAAAGAGTCAGGGATTAATTTTGCCAATTATTTTATTATATAAATTGCTATTATATAGATATATGGATGAATAAATATATTCCTGGCAAGATTATATGATTGAGATTGGTTAAAGAAATTCGCAGACGACGCATTATTTATATTTATTGTTATCCTCGTTTTGGAGCATATGGCATCTTGTCTTGTGAAACAACGTAACATATAATCAAATCTCATACACACACACACACTTACTAATCCACACGCATTTAACACATGCACTTAAATCAATATCCCTGCTTAAATCTTAATCCTATCAACCAACTTTGTGTGCTCCGAATCTTAATTTCATCATTTTCCGTATGCACATTCTTTGATCCATCAAAATCTCAAACTGCCCACTGGATTGTATATCTATCTTGCATTTTTCACTTGATTAATATATAAGCATTTGATTCTTTTTTTTTTACTCTTTAAATGGTTCTAATTAACCAACTAATAATGATTCAATATTCTAACAAGATATATAGATTGACACACACGCACCCTTCAAATATTCTCATGCTGACTTTGTTATTTGTGTGTTGTACAATGGTGATTATTAAATCAGTTATGTAATTTGTAACAAATACTTGTTAGTTTTTAGAAATAACTTTGACTCAATCTCTTTAGTTATTATGTAGATTTGGAAGACAGAGTTCACCCAGTTGTTATGTGTATTGGATTAATCATAGATCTATGAGTAGAATGTCTAGAAGCTAGGAACAAGCTATTGCTGCATTCCTTCAAGATAAATAAGATCAAGAAAAATGTTTTGTTCCCTGTTGCTATTACAGCAGTTGCTTGCAATTTGTACATGGAAAGAAAGGGATATCTTACAGTTTTCCAAAATTTAAATCAGGATTAACACCTGCTGGTCCAAAATGCCTATTTCTTGTCCAGTGCAGACTAGGATAGTTATCATCAAGATCAAGATTTGTGTTGAAGCCTGGTCATGTCTTCCAAGAGATAATTAGACTGGCTGAGATAGATTTTTGTTTATATTGAGTAGATCTCTTGTTCCTAGTTCTTGTATATGATGCACGCACACGCATGTGTGTGTGAGAGAGAGTGGGGAATTACACTAAAGATTTATGAAAGACAAATTATCGTTAGATTCGGAAAAATTATGTGTGTTTGAGAACTCTTTTGGAAGAAAGAAGTTTACGAATTTCTAAGTGTGTGTTTGGGAACTCCGTTGGAAGAATGGATTTTACAGATTCCGAGGCATTTTGTGGATTTCGAGATGGTTTTACGGATTTCAAGATGATTTTTATAGATTTCGAGATGGTTTTTACAGATTTCAATATGGTTTTGTCTCGGCTTACGTGCGCCGTTTTGGCAACGATGTTGCCAAACAAGCACTAAATGGTCTTGTAGATTTTTAGGTGGTTTTGTCTCGACTTGCGTGCTCCGTTTTGGGAATGAAGTTTTCAAACAAGCACTATGAAATTGATGTGAAGTCTCAAAGTACTTTTATGTGATTGATTGGAATCGTGAAAATACGAGCTGATTTGTCAATTGAAGCATCATGACTAGTTATTGTAGCATATAATGATGACTTGTCAAACCCTGATCTGTGTCATTTGTAGCACATTAACTTGTTAATTGAGATGCCATAACTAATCATTTGTGGTATCGTAACATGTCTTAACCCTGACTGGTTATCGGTTACGTATTGATTTGTTGTCATCGGTGGCCTTATAATTTGTCATTAGCGGCATATTGACTTATCAATTGATAAATCAATATGAACTTGTATCTTTTTACCATTTCAATTAATTGCATTTGGGTCCCCTTGACACTTCATATATATCTATTCAATGATTTTTCATTGTCCGATAATTTATCTTCTATGCGATTGAAGTGTATAATTTCTCCTACATATATATTATTTTTGGCTTTCATCTCTCTCTCTCTCTAAAACAGATTCCATATTGAATTGAATTCAACAATATAAGAGGTATATCGTTACCACCAATTCACCAAAAAGAGGACTCATGAATTTCAACGTAATAAGATTTGGAGTCAAATTTAGAAATTTGTGTGCAGTGTGTCTATGCATCAACACGAGTCTCATAAAGAATTTCTAGAACTATTATATATACTTTTAATTTGTATTTAAAAAATATATGAAACATATTATTATAAACATACTGGCCAGTGTCAAAAATTAATCGAGAAGCCGACTTGTGTTCCATTAGGCAGATATAATAAACTTTATAGTTTTCGGCATATGGTCAATATATAGCATATATTATTGATGATGAAATGATGAACAGACATGCAAGTATTCTTTGCTTGACGTAAGGATAAGAAAATGACATGGTTGGAAAATCAAGTTGAAAATTGATATAGTTGTGTTTTGGAATTCTGTTAGGAGAATGTAATTTATTACAGATTCTGATGTATTTTACGGATTTCAAAATGATTTTACAGATTTTGAGATGATTTTATCTTGACTTACGTGTACTGTTGGGGAAACGATGTTCCCAAACAAGCACATACACACAGGTATGTATAAAGTGAATGGATGAATATAATAATGCTTATTCTGCTACATTATACATGCTACAATAATACAACATGCTCTTATCCAAGCGTTGAAATTCTCTCTCTCTCTCTCTCGCCCCTCCTCTCTCTCACGCATGCATGTAAATACTAAATATCAACTTTCTCATCAACTTCAATATTACTCCCTCTCCCTCTCCCTCTCCCTCTCTCTCTCCCCCCTCTCTCTACAATTATCAACGTTATCAATTGTCACGTCTCTTTCTTTAATAAAAAAGAATCTTAGTAATAGCGGTTGAGTAGTTGAAGGAATTCGCTACTCTCCCCTTTGGCAAACCTATATATTAATGAATCAAAACTCTCTCCATATAAATCTTTTTTTTAGGAATCAGAAATAGCGTATCACTATGAAGTTTTAGAAATTAGTTTGGTCGTAATTAAATTTTGATAAATATTAATGGCAAAAACAATTTAACAAGTGACAATTTTAACTTATCAGATGCTAACAACAACTGATAAAAACAGAATAACAACTTTCACCTAAGACAACTATATCATTTCACCAAAAAAAAACTTTATTCCATAATAATCCCTCAAAACTTTGATAAGAATTAAATGTATATTTAGAATTACGATACAAAAGAACGTTCATGTAAGTTGAAATAAAATTTATCTTACATACTTATCTTATAAACTATTGATTTTGTTAGAAAATAATTTATATCGTTAATTCAAACCAACTACACTAAGTCATTTTGAGGGATTATTCTAAATTTTTTATATTTATATTATCCTTACATGTCTTTCTCCCAATTAAGTTATTATACATTATTGATGGTGTATATCACTTTCAACTAGTTATATACATATAAGAAGAAAAAAAATGGCTGTGATCATCATAGTGATGCTATAATTTTAAGGTCATTGGAACCAGATTCTATTTTACTTTAGGTTTCAGTATTAATTAATTCCATAGCTTGTTATTTTAGAGAGTGTGTGTGAACTAAAGAATATGTAAGCAAGCGTTTTATGTATAATTAGTATCCAATTTCAGTGTCCCATGCTAATGGAACATTAATTAGTATCGCATTATTACGTACATATGCCTTATCAAATATTACTAATTAGTTTTTCAACTTTTTTTAATTTATCTCAAATAAAAGTTTATATAGTTGCATCTACTGTGGATCATCATTTCAAGCCAGGGGGGTAGCTCTAGAATATTTAAAAATTATCATGGGAAATTTAATCAAGACTGAACAAATATTTCTCACTCTTTCAAAAAAAAAAAACCCCTAATTTTGGAGTGGATAAGAGAGGAGGGCAGCGAATCTCCCTTCATTTTTTTTAACCAAGCAATCACTCCCTTTTCTCCCTCTAAAAAATCTCCAACCAAATTCTTTGTTTGGTTGATAGGGAGGTGGGGAGGGGGAGAGATTTCTCGTTTGGTTCAAGAAGGGAGGGAAAGGGAGGATATTTGAAGTTAACAAACTTACCATTATCTGTTTATTTAAATTTGTTCATCATTATTCTTTTATGATATTTATTTATATATGGATTATTATTTCTTAATTTTTAATTGTTGAATCTCAATAAAATGTTATCTAATTTATATATAATACAATATTTTCATTTTAAATGATGATTTTGTAAAATTAGAAAAGTGAGTAGGAGGAAAAAATCCCTAATTATATGACAATACATAAGCGCATTATTTTAAAAAATAAAATAATATACTGATAATATCATATTTTTTGAACATTACTAACAATATCATATTATAATTATAAGGGTAAAGTAGTAAATATAACTATGATCTTATTTCTAAGGTGCACCCAACACCCTAATCTTTTTGAGTGTAATTTTACCCCTCATATTTTTCATTTGGTTCAATTTCATCCCTCCCCTAATTTTTAATCAATTCTTTTAGGGAAAATTAATATTTTAGTCCTTAACTTTTAACTTACTCATAATTCAATCCCTTAAACTATTTTATGAAATCAAACTAATAAAAAATGAGTTTTCAAGTCCCAACAATTTTTATGATGATTCTATAAATTAAATTTATTTAAAATAATTCATCCATTTGGGTAAGAAACGTCACATCTTATTTTATAGCTTATTGGGAGTCAAAAGAATGAAATTTTTTCCACTATCTCATAATTGTATGGAAACAACCTCTATAATTCAATTATTTATGAATATTTCAGAAATAAAGTTTATTTACAATAATTCGTCCATTTGACCTAGAAAGACTTGTCCATAGATATTTACAATAATTCAAATTTATTCACAATAACTCATCAAGTTTATTGTAAATAAGCTTAATTTTTTGGAATCATTATGAACTATGGTTTTTAGACCCTAAACTAAAAATAAAATGCGGCCTTTTTCACCTGAAATAGATGAATTTTGAAAAATTAATTTATTTTTGGAATCCTCATGAAAACATTAGTCATGGAGGTTGTTTTCATAAAATTTTAATATAATGACAAATTTTCATTCTTCTAACCCTAAAAGAATATGTAGATTTTTTACCCTAAATGGATGAATTATTGTAAATAAACTTAATTTTTGAAATCTTCATAAAAAATTGTTGAGGAGGCTTGGAGGCTCATTTTTTATTAGCTTTATTTCATAAAATTAAGGGATTGAATTATAAATAGGTTAAAAGTTGCGATTAAAATATTGATTTTCCATAAAAGAATTGACTAAAATTTTAAGGGGATGGACATAATTGCATCAAATTAAAAATATGAGGGATAAAATTGCATCGAAAAAAGATTAGAGTGTTCGATCTCGATGTATATGAGAAATAAGATCTGAGTTATATTTATTACTTTACCCTAATTATAAAAATCGTAATATGTTTTTTTCAATAATATTAATGCTACTCTTGAAATTATAAAAATAAATTAACAAAGAATAAATCATGTAGTAAAGGGGAAAAAAGGAAAAAAAAAAGAATAATTCACTCTTCTTTTGCTAGGTTGCGTCATAGGAGAAAAAAGAAAAAGTGAGTATTAGTTTGGAGGATAACACTACATAATTGTTATAAAAGAAAGAGCTTTTGGGATAAGAATAAGAAGAGGAAACATGAGAGAAAATTGGAGAGTAATTCTCATTCACTTTTCTGTGTGTCATTTATCAAGTATAAAGGCCTATTTATAGCCTTTGAGAATGGCCTCCAAGGGTCATAACAATTAATATAAATATTAATTGTGACTCAACTCTTTAATTTCTTAGTAACAATTTATGTAAAGCATTAATGATGCAGAAGGTCAAGAGTCAATGGATATCCACATAATTAATATATTTATAACAATAATATCATAAAAATAGCATGTGCAATTCAACCCATATTGTAATAATTTCTCACCCTCCCCCCTCCCCCCTTCCAACCAACCAAACCTATCCTCCTCCCTCCCCACACATAAAACCCCAAACCAAACAATAACGAGAATGATTTATTTTAATTTTAAATATGTTGAGACATCAATTCATTTTATCCTCTAAATTATAATTTATTCTTCAAATTACCCCCTCTTAACTGCACATCTACTAAATGGGTTTCTATCATAGATATTAAAATGTATTTTAAAAAACCACTTAACTAATTTTCTTCATTTTCTGTAAATTAATTATCTGACCCGTACGGAGAGTTATATTATAGAAAGGAATGGACAAGTTGGTGGGGGAATGAAAGGACGAGAATTAGGAATTAGGGTCACTGAACTTGATTTATTCGGCAGTATTGCATGCCCTTATCCTAAGTTGACATTCTCTCCCCACACTCTTATCGCCCCATGCATGTAAATACTTGCTAATCTCCAAGGTCATTTTCGTCCACATAATCAAGTACTGCATCTCATTCCCTTCCCTTCCTTTCTTTTCTTCACTTCATACCATCGATTAATCTAAGCCAAAATTATCTGTGAAAGTTAAAATCTCGACAAAGATATGATTTTTTCCCATTTTCACATAAACTAAAACCCTTATAAGAAAACCGTAATATTATCACTGAGCCTGATTACAGATTCAGTACGTCATAGTATTGAGTCCGTTTGGGAAAGCGGCAGAGAAATACTTTTACGCAAGTCGAGGTAAATATGTGAAGGAGGTTGTTTCGTTTTGCGGAAAAACACTGTTGAACGTACTTTTAAGTGAGAGTTAAATATTTCCAAACAAGCACGGTTTAACTCAATTACATCGATCACAAGCTAGCTAACAGCCAAATGCTATAATACACACAACAATATATATATATATATATAGTTTGCCTCTTAAGTTCTTACTAATTAAGGTTGCGTTTGGCATGTATGTCGATCGATCAGTGCAATAATATCGTAGATTCGTAAGGCTAGTTGAGTTAGCAGGTAACACATCGAGCCCATATTCATTTTTGTTGATGGGAGCATCAAACCCTAAAAGAAAGCCTTCTTTTTTCATATCCCCATTCAATTTCCCATATTAATTAAATTCAACGCCCTCACACATGCATTCTCCTTTTTCCAACCTCCATCCCTATATAAATACACCCACAATCCCTTCCTCTTCATTCTTGCACATGACATCACAACCGCAAACCCAACAAAACACACATACATACACACTCATACACATATCCTTCCCTACTCTTCCGAGTAAACCGGGGCACGGCGGCGATGGACAGGGTGGCGAAGCTGGTGTCGCAGAAGGCTGTGGTGATATTCAGCAAGAGCTCTTGTGGGATGTGCCATGCGATCAAGAGGTTGTTTTATGAGCAAGGGGTTGGGCCGGCGGTTTATGAGCTGGATGAGGATTCTAGGGGGAAGGAGATGGAGTGGGCCTTGATGAGGCTCGGCTGCAACCCGGTGGTGCCGGCGGTGTTCATCGGAGGCCGCTTCGTCGGTTCTGCCAACACTGTCATGACTCTTCACCTCAATGGCTCCCTCAAGAGAATGCTCAGAGATGCAGGAGCTCTCTGGCTTTAATCTTCATTAACAACTACTACTCCCAAACATTGCCTTGTTGCATCATAAACCTGCCTGTTTTTTTTTTCGGTCTTTTTTAAACTACATGCGGCTCTTATATATGTGCATGTATGTGTAATTGTACTGATATAATTATCATCAGTCTCTGATATATCTATAGAGAACTTTTATATTATTATAGCTTGTTGAATTCTAATCTCTTCATCTGCAAATTTAAACTCTTGGTATGAGATATACCTCTGTGTTTGTGTATTAAGGCACTTTGAATGATTCTCTCCTTGGTTTTGATTTCAAAACTGTTTAATTTCTTAATATGTTGAATCCTGTGCGCACTTTTTATAATAGAAAAATGAGAGAAATAAATAAGGTTCTCTCTCTTTTAATAATCAGCAAAAGTTTGGAATTAATATAATTTAATAAGAGGATGAGAATCATTATTACTGGCTAGCTGTTGCATTATTGTGGTGTTTTAATTGATAAATGTTAATTCTTAATAGAAGAACTAGATGACTAATTTGGGTGGGTTAAAAAATAGTTAAATTAGTTATTTATAATAAATACGAGTTAATTTTTCTAAAGTATCATATTTTTTATTTAAATATCCTTTGATAAATCCCCTTAATGTAATGCATATACGCCATAAATGAGGATTCTTTGGAGAAAACATTATAAATTTCAGAAAGAAATTGAATTTGATTTTTACATTTAGTATCAAATTCAATTCATAACTAACCCTTATATTAAAAATTGGAGGCAATAGTATCTAGTGTAAATTTAAAATGATACAAAGTGAATGAAATTAACTTGAAATTTTGTGAACTAGAACGTGTGTATATCATTTTTTTGCCACACACTAATATATTATAATTAGAAAGAATATATAAATCACTAAAAAAAGAATCTATAATTGGAAATAAATTATTTACCATATATGCGTGTAGAGACACTGATTAGTAGTGATTAAAGTTGGACAAGTTAAATGAATCTTCACCGCGGTAAAAGAATAATATGTATATAGAGAACATGAAATATATAAAGTGAGAGTCACAATCAAATGAAAAGATGGATAAATATTCTTTGATGCATGAAAAATATACTGAGTGGATATATTTCACATCCTTCCAATACATATATTCGGGTGGAGAATTGTTAGTGTTATTCCATCGCCGTCGCGGTCGCCACCGTCATGCTGCGGTGGCCCCCACTCTCTGCTCTACTCATGCATTGCCTCATAATTTCAACTCATAAAAAAAATTTAGTGTCCACTTATAATGTAAGGGTGGCCCACCACCACCAGGTAGGGTTTGGCAAAATAATAATAATAGTAGATGTGTCTGTTTCGGATTTTATATAAGTTAAGGTAAATATATGAAGGAGATTATCTCGTTTTACGAAAAAACACTGTTGAATGTGTTTTTGGGGAGTAAATAAGCTTTTCCAAACAAACACGTAGTATATTATGGTTGAAATGCTGGTTTTGAAATTTGGATCCATCACTTTCATGTTATATGATATTACTCCATGGCTTAAACTCTGGTATTTATATGTAATATAAGGAAAAATTCCCCATTATAAATTCAGTATCTGAAACTCGTTTAAAAACCCAAATCACTTAAATCCTTAGGTATCGTTAGGCAATTCATTTTGTTACCAGAGATTATTCACTTTTTTTTTCCAGACATGAAATAGTACCATAATTTTTACCATATTTGTAAAAGTAAGTTTAAATTATGCAATTCATTTTTACCATAATTTTTTTTTCAAACACAATTCATTCACTCTTTTTTAATAAGAAATATCTGACCCCTCTTTGAACTTTGGACAATGCAAATGTATAATAGTTTTCAGAACTTCATAAGAGCGCCCTAAACTCATGAGCTTATGTATAAAACTTCCATTCCATTAATTTTTTTATTCACACACACATACAATTTGATAGTTTGGGGAATTATCTATATATCAATTATAATTATCCTAACAATAATTCTATTGAATCTCACAAAATAAAAAATCATAGTACAATTTTCTCTAAAATTTTGGTGAATGTGCGTGAGTGCGTGTAAGTGTGTATATATATAGCTATAAATTAGTCAAATATTATGTATAATGTAATTAGTTTAAGTTTGGATTTTGATTTGCTTTAATTCCATCGATTTGCTTTTTTTAATGATAAATTGCAATATCTATGTATAAATTCCGATTGGTGATATATACATATACACATGACAATCTTTTTCGTCAGTCAATTAAAAAGAATTATTTAAAAATTCAGATAATATAATTCATTGCAAAAATTGAGAACTTAAAAATTTCACGTGTTCTACACTCACGTGTTATATAATTATAAATAAATATATAGGCGCATTTGCCCCCCTGTTATTACAAACAAAAATTAAAATTAAAAAAGGTTCTCGATTAATTGAAAAAAACCCAGATATAAAGACACTTAATATTGATAGATGTAATTAAACAGATTTTCCTAGAAAATTGTGTTGTTAATTAATTAGTTCGGACCCTCCAAATTCTCCCCTAAATTAAACCATAATATTTGTAGATTTTTTTAGTGGAATGGAAAAAAGAAGAATAAACAAAGTGCTTTGCGTTATTCTGGTTTGGAAATAGGCCAATATATATATATATATATATATTGAATATGTCTAATCTGAGTGATAGAATTGATTCCACTTTATCCCAAATAATGATATTGGTTCCATTTGACAACATTTCTAGTGAGTTTAAAAACCTGTTCAACAGTGTTTTTCCGTAAAACATATTAATATTCTTCACATATTTACCTCAACTTACGTAAAAGTGTTTTTATACCGCATTCTCAAATGGGTCCATTAATTTACAAACTTACACACACATGTTTCTCCAAACGCACCCTCAAAATCATCCTCATTTGGATATGACTTCTAATTGATTTTATATATCGATCATTTAGTCAGGAGAATGAGAGAGAGAGAGAAAATAAACAGTGACATAGTTGAACTGATCCCAAAATATTTATATCTATTTTATATCCTTACAATGCAATATTGAGAATCTTAAATGTCTGAACATATGTGCATGGACATTATATCAAATCAATCTTATTACGAACAAAGAGCATATATATGGTTCATGCAACAAAAGCTAAGAAGTGACTTAAATTAATATTTTCTATTGTGAAAAATTACTAGTAGGTGCCACTTGCTCACCGACCTAGCCAGGAAAAGTAACATGCATGTTCAATGGAGGAAAATACCTTGCCATTGTGCTTCACTAGAATCGCCCAATTTCATTAAAAAAATGATTGCCCACCATTGGTCCTCTCCCCGGGAGCCGCCTTTGTTGGTACGATAAAATTGATTTTAATTAAAACAAAAATGAATACAGAAATGGAAATAGATACGAATATGTGTTCGTGGATTTGACGGCTGATGTGGGGATCTTCATTGTATATGTGTGTTGCATATTGCACACATTATTTCTTTTATTCTCCATCATGTCAATTAGACTCTTGTGCATCTAATTTTAAAATGACCTTCTTTCTAGAATCCTAAATCTAATGCAAGTGGGAGCCCCTTAAAAATAGTCCACTTCTATGCTTCAAATGCTCTACACATATCCCAAGTGAACCAAAAGTGAACTTTTTCCCTCTAAACATGTTTGGGATATTACCAGATAATCAACATGAGCACATTTTTTAACTAAAATTTAAACATTGATTTGTCACGTTGTAATAAATTTTCTCATTCTGGTAGACCCAACATTTAGGGAAAAATTGTACCAAAAAAATTGTTGGTAAAAAAAGGTGAGCTTAATTGTATGTCCATGTATGGGTGGGATGGGGCATTAATCTGGGCCTATGGCAGGCCTGAATATTATCCATGGGCAAGAATTTTGAAAAGGATCCAACCCAATCCAAGATGGCTGAGTGATCAAGCCCAATAGTGAGTCCACACTAATCTAGTTAAAATACAAAAAAAAAACTAAAAATGCTATGGATCAATAAAGATGATTGCAAAGAAAAATATTATAATGAATTTATTTTATTTGATTATTATTTTTTTCATTTTTTATTGGAAAGATATAACTATTATTTTAAACTTTCATCGTTATTTTGAGGAGAATATGAAAAATTTTCTTGGAAAATTAATCTTCTAAAATTTCTTATATTAAAAAAAATCATTTGCAGTTTCGCAGGGTAAAATCAAATTTATAAATGTTTAAATAATAAATTAATACTTTATGCACTAAAATGTTCCTTTAATTTTTAATAATTTTATTCCTATTTAGTTCTTACACTAAAAAAATCTCACAAAAATCATATTAAAAATTTTAATAAGTCAAATTAGAAGAAGAAAACGTTTATTTTTTTTCCATTCAAATTTAAACGTGGTGAGAATGTCCATCACACTTCACACATCCATTGAGTGGGGCCCACCATCCGACCGTGATGATTATTATTAAACAACACATGTAATTATTCACATTATTTTATTTTATTTTGTCTGCCTGTAATTATTCACAAAATATTGGCAACCTAGTCATCCCAACCCATTCCATAATTCCCCGTGAGATTGAATACCGCGATCTTGTTCCCTAAATTCATCTTCAACTTCAAAATTTAAAAAAAAAATTCCTTTATCCTTTTTCTTCCATTACTTCTTTGTTTTTTTTTTTGCCCTTTACTTCCTTTTCTTTACCTTCTCGTCCACCATAGCAATTTTCCACGATTGGGTGATCTGCCTCTCCGACATGTTGGCCTCGATCTTCCCCTTTAACGGCCGATGAAGATCCTGTAGAGATACAATCATAGTGAGCTAGCGAGCGGGGGGGGGATAGTCAGTTGGTGAAACCATAAGTCAGTGTTTGGTTGGAGATTTCTCAGATGGGTCTGTTCGGAAATTGTGATTGTTGGGGAAAGTTCAAGAATTGAAGGGTCTTGTGATGAGAGCTATTCCTTGCAGGGTTTTGTGAGGGTGGCTTTCTTGTGTCTGGATTTGATATGGGTGGGTGTTTTCCTTGCTTTGGATCATCAAACAAGGACAAAGGGTTGAAGGAACTAGCAACCAAGAAGGATTCCTTTAAAGGAGGTTCAATTGTTGCTAAGTCTAACCACACCAATAGGGTTAGCTCAGGTCAGAGCAAATTCCATTGTTTGTTATGGCTAACTGTGTCTGCCTTTAATTTTCCACCAAGTTTAGTTAATGATTTGGCTTGAATTATGCTGAATTTTATGTCTTTAACCTTTTATTCAAGACGTGTCTTGGCTGAAATTATTTGTTTCTTTGATCTGATTCATCACTAGATTGTGCTTCAGCTGACACTCTGATAATGATTTGCTTTTCTCCGGAAATGCCTTGATTTCATTTGTTAAATTTTGTTCAAGAGGTATAAGTGACTCAGTTAGAGATCCGCCCTTGGCTGTGGTTGTGACTGGACGAGTATTTCACATTGCCTTTTCTTCTTCTTCTTTTTTTTTACCTTGTTGAAATTGTAAGATGCAGATGCTAAAATTCTACAATAGCTGCATTTTGAGTAACCAATGTTCTGAGAAAATTTATTACAAAATGAGATAACTTTTACCAAGTTGGTTTGTGCCTCGATGAAAAATTTGGATTGTTTCAAGTATCTAAGGCGAGTTGGCTAGGTACTGAAAACTTTACAATCGAGGTCTTGTATTGGTACTACTGTTCAATTTGGACTAACAAAATTACTGGAATTTGATATAGTTGACAATGTGATTTGTCGTATGTTGTTCCAAGATGAACCTTTATCAGTGGGCAGTTTAGTTTCAAAATAGTTGCTAATGAACACTATGGCATACTTTGTGTCAATTTTAAATATTGTCTTCCACTTCTTATCTGGCTTCAATAGCAACTCATCTCTAAACTCTAATCTAATTGGTCCATTGTCTTTATTTTTCCATATTTTTTCCGCTCCTACTTATCTTCAACTAATTATATAGATAAATCAAAATCCAAAAGTGGCTCTGATCCTAAGAAGGAACCACCCCTTCCCAAGGAACCAGCGGCCCATATTGCTGCACAAACATTCACATTCCGAGAGCTTGCAGCTGCCACAAAAAATTTTAGGCCAGAATGCCTATTGGGTGAAGGAGGTTTTGGACGTGTTTACAAAGGTCATCTTGAGAGCACGGGACAGGTAAGTTGTATTGCAGCTTATGAAGGCTTTGGAGTCACTCTATACTGAATTTCAACCTGAAGCCTTTAATGTCAAAGAAACGTTAATTCAAATTATCTTTACATTCTAAACATAAATTCTATTATCTGTCAGTCATGAATGTTCTACTTTATTGCTATGTGGCTCTTAATCTCAGGGAATGTATTTTTCATTTGCAGGTAGTTGCTGTAAAACAGCTTGACCGCAATGGCCTTCAAGGGAATCGAGAATTCTTGGTGGAGGTTCTCATGCTTAGCCTCTTGCATCATCCCAATCTTGTCAACTTAATTGGTTATTGTGCAGATGGTGATCAGAGGCTTCTTGTTTATGAATTTATGCCACTGGGCTCCTTAGAGGATCATTTACATGGTCAGATTGCGTTCCTTTGTTACTGAAACCTGTTCTCCCTGAATTTTTGTGTATTTAGATTGTAAAACAAAATGGTAAATGTCCTGTTGACTAAATTTTTTCATGCCTGAGATGCTGAAGGCTCAAAGTTTGAAAAATTTAAGAAAGTAAGTGGGTTTAAAAGGCAGTGAGTGAAAAGGAATATTATAAGATTCTTTGTTGAATGAATTAAACTTGTTTACATGGTTTTGCATTGGAAGTTGAGATAATACTTCAGTCTTACCCTAAGATTAGCTAGGCAGCTAATCGCTAAAGAGAAACATGAATGCATTTTGCAAGTACCACTATTGTAAACATGCTTTGTAAATGCTGTAAGCAATGGGTTAAGATAACCATGTAACTTCCCCACTTATCATCAAAAGGCTAGTGAAATTTAATTGCTTGGTTGCTATCAATGGAAGGAAAAGATCACGAGCTCATTTTCAGTTCTTATGTATCATAGTCTAGAAATGAAAGTTGATATTCCCCGAATACATGAAATCCAGGCATGCTTGAATATTCACCATTGGCTCATATCTTTCTCATGCTCACAAGAAGTGCTAGTCTCTTTTCGATGTGATTACTTGTACATCCCATTTGGTTTGTTTTAGTCAGTCATTTTTGGTCTAATTCACTTCAGTTCGTAGGCTCTGGAATCAGGTTATCTGATGTGGTATCTTAAGTATTTTCAAAGACTGCAGAATAGTAATCTTTGTAAACTTAGACTTACAGTACTGTAGTTTGTTTCTTGTAGTAGCAAAGTACTTGTTGTTTTTGTGTCTCCCATCAGTTTTAGCGTCTATGGCATGCCACATATTCACATACTATGTTAGGCACGGTTATTAGGGTGGGAAAACCACTTAAACTCCTTCTTGTAATATCGCTTCTGGTTTCCAAACATTAATGTTGGGCCAACAATAGCCAACAATAGCTATCTTCAACAGCCACATTGTTGCTCAGGATTTAGCAAATAAAGGTCTGCTGTGAGTGAGTAGGCACTTGGCTTAAGCATAGGCTTAAGCATGATGTGACAGATTATTCTGTTGATTACGTTATATTTTGTTCTTTCGTTTATCCTTTTATGACAGTGTGCTTTTATTGCATGATATTATTGCGAAATTTGACCATATAGGGTTTTAAGCCCATGCACTATAGAGATTTCTAACTCTGTAAATTTCTTTTCAGATCTTCCTCCTGACAAGGAGCCTCTAGACTGGAACACAAGAATGAAAATTGCCGCTGGTGCTGCTAAAGGATTGGAATATTTGCATGACAAAGCAAACCCCCCTGTTATTTACAGAGACTTAAAGTCATCCAACATCCTCCTTGATGAGGGTTATCATCCCAAGCTATCAGATTTTGGGCTTGC
>JANTPZ010122366.1:0-12105 GCA_025593235.1 Vachellia pachyceras | reverse complement strand
TCAAGTTCATCAAATGCAATGTACCCGTCAAGCGTGTATGTTTACTTCCAGGGTACAAAGGTGTCTCTGCATCATTCCGCATGCTTTCATATTCAGGCGCTTGGGCAAAAGATTCTACCTCAACATTATGAATCATTCTTTCCATTCTATCTTCATCTACTGCATCCACAGAATCTCTTTCATGGGTTGCATATGCACTTAGTTATTCCCCATGCCATATCCACTTTGTGTACTGGAGACTTATTCCCTCACAAATTAGGTGATCCCTTATGTCATCAATATTTTGCCGAATCCCATTCATACACTTGACATAGGGACAGAAATACATCCCATTTTTGCTAGTCTAATTCAATAAACCCTTCCACACCATTCTTATATTCATCACTAGTCTTAGCACATTCATCCAAATACGATCCATTTATTAAACCCTAAGCCAAATCATATAAAAGTGGGTTTATGGATGAATAATTGGATATTATCGAAACTAGTATAATTTTGAAATGAAAAAATTTAATAAAACAAATCATAAAACTTTAATAAAACAAATAATAAAAATTTAATAAAACTTTAATAAAACAAATCATAAAAATTTAATAAAACTTTAATAAAACAAATCATAAAAATTTTGAAGCACTAGCTTTTTTATTTGTAATTATGTTAAAACAATTTAAAATTATTAATGTGTCCTTCTAATCTAATTGTTTACTCTCTCTGTAATTAAGTATACTAAAAATAACACCTTTTTTTTGTATTGTCTATGGGCATAAAAATTTTCACATTAACTAGCAAACATATATAAGACATTTATCAAATCCACCTATGCTAACCCTTTTCCTTTCCCATCTTGGCTAATGGAATTTTTTTTTTGCAAGAATTTCTTCTTCTAGCGATTTCAATGGCGTAAAAATGGCAATTCCCAAACAGAAAACTTGCAGAAAATCGTTTTTTTATCCTCAACCACATGAATTCAAGTATATAAAATACGTACAATAAATAATCACAAAATTATACACATATACGCACGAAAAGTCGAAAACAAGTCAGCTTTCCAAAAATTTTGAAAAGGCTTGCTTTTTCCGGTCATATTAGTTTCAAGATAAGCACAGATTAAAACTTAAGCTCACAACTATATCCATATAGCTATGTACACGAACAAAAACACAATAAGATGCACAAAAACATTCACATTCTACTTAAAAAGGAGACATGCATGTATAACGAAATGGTAAAATGGGGAAGAATGGAACCTGTAAGCGAACTAGAAAGGCGAAGAAGACGGGCGAGAGAGGCTAGGCGACAGCGCATCACGAGCGAGAGAGGCGACGACATTGGGCTTCGCAAGGCAGGCGACTGGAGGTGGCGGACGGGGGAGAGAGCGTCGGGCTTCACGGATGCGGTCACTGGCTGTGAGCTGATGGCGGGGGCAACGGACGGGTGATGTGCGAAGGAGCTGTCGGCGAGGTGACATGCGAGCTGCTAGCGCGAGGACGACGTGCTTGCGGGGGTGACGTGGGACACGGCTGGTATGAAGAAAGGAAGGAGGCGAAGAGACAGAGTGGGGGTCTAGGGTAGGGCCTGGTATTAATATAAAAGGGCACCCCTACGGCGCCCTTTTATAAAAGAAAGGGTGCCATAGATTCACCCTAGGGCTCCCTTTTCCAAAGAAAGGGCGTCGTAGGGGCGCCCTTAATTTCAAAGGGGGGCCTAAGGAAAGGGCGCCCTAAATGATTAGGACGCCGAAGGGCGCCTATATGGTGCCATTTTCCAAGGAAAGGGCGCCGTAGGGGTGCCTATGACGCCCTATTTACTGAATAGGGTGCCTAAAGGTCCACATATTTTCCCTCCTTCCCCTTTTACTCCCTTTTTTAGAAAAATGACGCAAATTTCAGTAGTAAAAAGTCTACTCTGTAGTAGTGGAAAATCCAAATTGGTGAATGCGCCTATCATCAAGAAAAGTACAAACCGAGGTCAAAAACATAAGATTTGCTCTATAAGGGTGATTTGTTGTCCAACAGGAGCCAATAACAAACGCCACATAAAAATAGGAAATAACATATGTGACACCCTCTTTGAAATGATTTTTGTGCGGGTAACAAACACACTTTTTTTAATAATGTGTGTGTTTGAGAATCCGTTGAGAGAAATGAATTTATAGATTCCAAGAAGAATTTATGAAATCCAAGAAAAATTTACGGATTTAGAGATGGTTTTTACAGATTTAGAGATGATTTTATCTTGGCTTGCGTAAACTGTTGGAAAGAAAGTTCTTCCCAAACATGTACAATAAAGATAAGCTCAAGCTTGAAATGTTAACTTAGTGCACAATAGCGGAACAAAATCACTTTTAACGATGGCATGAAAACCATCACCTTACAAAAAACAAAACGGTATTTAAAAATTATCAAAAAAGAAAGTGATGGAAATTAATAATCATTTCTTACATCATCATTCAACAACATCTCAATTGAAGAAATACCCTCCCGTGAATATTGATCGAGTACAATTTACATTCGAATAACGTGAATTTTTATCCTCCAGTTTTGCCTATTTGGGTTGGACATTGTCAAATTCATCATGCCTTAATCATGCACTCCCAACACAAACTCCAAACTAAGTCGCTTACCAAGTACACCTAAGGCTTGTTTAGATAGTCCGTTTGTGCATCCAAAAACCATTTCTGCGTTTACTGAGACAAAATCTATCTCACATATTTACCTTGAAATCCGTATCCATTCTCCCACGGACTTACCAAACAAGCCCCTAGAGTCTTGCACGCCATCTACTTATAAAGTGACATCCGCAGCACCAAACCTCATGCATATTCTATGATTGACTTAGTGGTAGAAATAAAGCATAACAACCAATTACTTTCCTAACGAATATAACTCCCCACTAAACATATACATGACAACACAGGGTACCTAGTTAAGTCAACATTTTTCTTTCTCTCATTTAATAAACTGCTGGTCATTTGAAACAAGAAAATAATTTAGAGGTTCGTTTGTTCAACATCATAGTATTTTAATAATATAATATAAATAGTTCACTATTAAAATATAGTTTTAATATGTAGTAGCAATTGTAAAAAAAGAAGGGAAAATTACCCAGAGATCCCAAACAACAAAATTAACCACAAAATAGTCCCAAAGATTTAAAAATTACCATGATATTCTAGGAGTAGCTGTTAAGGTTATCATTAACAACTTCAGCAACTTTCATTAACAACCTCAGCAGCTACTTCTGGGACCTCATGGTAATTTTTTGAATCTTTAGGACCATTTTGTGATTAATTCTATTGTTTGGGATCTCTGTATAATTTTTCCAAAAAAGAATTAGTTAACTTCATGCAAAAAGCTACAATAACCGCCTAACAAATGGGCAAAAAATGTCATTATATATTCCAACTCAAAATCGCTAGCTTGCAAACTATTTCATTTTTTTCACCTACACAATATTTTACTAAATTTAATATAAGGAGTTTAATATAAAAATTTAGTTTAAATACGTATGTGCAATTATAAAAAAATAAAATTATACAAATAATACAAAAGGCTACAATAATTGCCATCAGGAAATGGGCAAAAAAAATATTATTTTATAATTTAACTGAAAGTTGACTACAAACTAAATCTTTAAAGATAATTATTTAATGTAACGTGAATAAAGTAGTTATAAGGATTAAATAAACCAATTAAAAGACTATATATTTTTTACTTATTAAATTGTTAATTGAGTTTATAATTTAAATTTTAAATTGACATCAAAAGTTGCGTTAAAAATACAGCAGCAGTAGCCCATCAAAACGTCTACAATGGAAAAGGCCACGAGACAATAATGGAGCATGCTGTGGTATGTGTTTGTAAATATAATGGCAGGAGATGGGGCAAAGCTTCTCAGAGCACAAAAACAGGTTCAACAGTATTTTCACAAAATGAGATAATCTCCTTCATATATTTATCTCCACTTGCATAAAAATACTTTTCTGCCGCTTTTCCAAACGAGACCAATGGCGGGAGATTGGAGGCTGGCGAGATTCACGATGCTTGGGAATGGTTTGAAATGAGGAGCGGCTGTGGAAGAAAGCGGTACCGATGCTTGGGAATGGTTGAATATATCGGAAACAGAGCAGATCGAAGTGGACGCCGGAGAAAAGAGAATTCCGGTGAGTTCTTCTTGCGAAGTTGACTCTACTGGTCTGTCTTCTTCGAATGTTACCGTGTTTGTTTGGGAATTCCGTTGGGAGAAAGAAGTTTACAGATTTCGAGATATTTTACGTATTTCAAAATGCTTTTCCGAATTTCAAGGTGTTTTTTGACTTGGCTTGCTTGCCCATTGGATAAAATGAGTTCCCAAACAAGCACCTACCGGTGATGAACTAACTAGGACCTAACAAGCCTATGCTCCTTAGATAATGTAAGCCTTATAACTTAGTAGTATGATATCTCTCAAATGGAAGGTCATGGATTCGATCTCACAATTATAACATCAAACAATTAGTACCTAAATAAAAATAAATAAATTACATGGATAAAATGTTTGTCAACATTAATTAAAATAATGAATGTGTAAAACATATACCTTTTTAAATATACTCTTATTTATCAAAATGGAGTGCGGGAGAGAATGAACATAAAAAAGGACACGAGATGTAAATAATTAATTAGTTGCTACCTCTTGTCATTCCTTGATTAATTTTAAGGGATTAAAAAAATTAACTTTAAAATTAAACTATTAAGATTAGTAATTTTTAAATTAATTTGTCTTACTTATCTGTAAATATTTTATAACGATAATGTAAGATATGATATAATGAAATAATTTATTAGATTATTTAATCTTTTAAATCAGTCAACTGAGTCTTCTACTTTCTCCTATACTAAGAATCAAATGCTAGTTAATTAATATAGTATGTTTAAAAGGGTTAATACAATATTTAATTCTTTAAATTTACCCTCAATTTGGTATTAGCCCATCAGATTTCATTTTATTTAAAATAATTATCTCTATAATATAATAAAATTGGATAATTTGATCTTATGGGAGACCAAAACCACTTATTTCAAATTTAAGGAATAAAAATAAAATGAAGGTAAATTGGATAAATAAAAAATTGTATTAACCCCTACTAAAAATACTAATAGTCTTTCTTAATTTCCTTATAATTTAAAAAAATGATAACATGTATATATGTAAAGTAAATATCAATTTTAAACACATTCACTCAAATAGAAATAAAATTACTGTTACATGTTTATAAACAATAAATTATGTTCAAATAGCATCTAACGTTAAACTTATCAAACTCTTGCATGTAGGGGAAGTACAAGAGAATTATTAATGTGGTGGTAGTAAGCGGGACCAAAAGTGAGAATGTCAGAAACTTGGGCCCCACACACACTAAACGTATTGTGTTGTACTGAGCAAACTGCCGAGAGTGAGAGAGTCAAGTCACTGGCGAGGGGTATATGGTCACTGATGCGATGATTTCCGTAAACTTGGTAGAGAAGTTTTCTTTTTTTCTTTTTCCTTTTTGACCTGGAAGACTTGGTGGAGAAGTTTAGTGAATAGTTCTGGCCCCTTCTTCAAATCCGTCCTTACTACGTCTTCTCTTCGTTGACTGGCATTTCCTTCGCGCTTCACTGTTTCGTGTTTGCTAGTAACTGAATTGGAAGGTTGGTTTCTCTTTTCTCTTCTCGTTTTCTTGCATAATGTGAACCCATCTCGCTTTCCAGCTAAAATTCTTATCAATGGGTATCGGAGGATTGGTTCTCCGATGTTATCTGGCGTGTGTGATTTATAAATTTTGGGGTCTAACTCTAGCTGTAATTGTGACGTGATTGGCATAGAATGGTGCCTTCTTTTGGAGGTTGCTTGTATGCTATAAGATTTGATTTTGTTCATTTCGATCAATATATGCAGGTTGGAAATCATCTTGTATCCGAGGAGCGTGTAAAGACTCTCTCACTGTCTTATAGTCATTGTTGATTGTACTATATTTAGTTAATTTACTTTTTCTGTGTATGTGCTTGTCCATGTCTCTCTCACTGTCTTATAGTCATTGTTGATTGTACTATATTTGGTGGCTTGTGCATTGATTAATTCTTTATTAATTACGTGCATCCAAATATAATCTTCCTTCTCCATCATGCATTCAGAAATCTTGTTTATGTGTTTTCAATAATATGATAGGGACTGTAAGAATGTTTCGTGTCTCACGCACCCCATTTCTTCTAGGCTTTTGTTTGTTGGTGGAAACCTCAAAAACTGATCTAACTGAGAAAAATGTGCAATATATGTTTTGCAGACTACCCAAAAAAATGAAGCTAGGAGGTAGAGAAAAAGAAAGTATAGTTACTCAAGTTAGCATTGGTGGATTTGATGGTCAAGTCAAAGCAAAACATCTTGTGACATACTTGGAAGATAAAATTGGGCTTGTAGATAGGTGTCGGTTGAAAACTTCTTCAACCCCTCCAGAGTCTTATCCAGATTTTACAATCACTGATACAGCAAAGATTAAAAGAATGGATGGCTATGAGAAGGTGGTTCCTCATGCATTTGTGCATTTTGCATTACCTGAATATGTAACCGAGGCACACAATGCTGCTGGCCGCTGTGATCTATTTTGGCAGAATCAACATCTAAAGGTTAGCTTGGGACCTGAAACTCCATACTACTTAAACCAAAGGAGGAGAAACACAGCTCCTTTTAAGTTATCTGATGTTCATCTTGAAATTGGGAGTTTGGTTGACCCAGAGAACTTTTATGTTGCCTGGAGAGGACCTGATAAAGGGGTCAACTTTCTGGTAGATCCATTTGATGATATGTGCAAAATATGTTTCAACAAAGATGTTGTTTTCTCTTTTAAAGGTAAAGAGAAAAAAGCAGTGATCAAGTGCAACTTTCAGGTGGGATTCTTGGTCAGAGATATAAATGAAATCAAGAGATATGACGACACATCATCTGCATCTTTAGTTATCCTGTTACAGCTGGCTTCATCACCTTGGGTTTGGTACAGAACTGCAGATGATGACATTGAAGAGTCAGTTACACATGATTTGCTAGATGATGATGATCCGTGGATCAGAACCACAGATTTTACTCCTAGTAAGGCCCTTGGCCGATGTAATTTTTACAAAATTTCTATGTCAGTCAGGTATCGTAAAAAATTGCTGAAGGCCATGGAGTATCTAAAAGGGCAAAGAGTCCAAGAGATTTTACTTAACCGGCCGATTAGTATGAAGAATGAACCATTTTATGGGGTGCCCATCTCAGATCCTTTCTTCAGCATTCATTTCCAGAAGGGCATCACCTTTGACATTTTGTTCTTGATTAACGCAATCATGCACAAAGGCATATTCAATCAACACAGGTTGTCGGATAGTTTTTTTGAGTTGTTGAGAAATCGGCCGAAGGAGGTCAATGTGGCTGCACTTAAGCACATATGTTCTTACAAGCGCCCTGTATTTGATGCAGCCAAGAGGTTAAAAACAGTCCAAGAGTGGTTGCTTAGAAATCCAAAGCTTTACCAGGTTTCTAAACTGTCAGATGATATTGTAGAGGTTCGTAGACTGGTCATCACTCCTACCAAAGCATATTGCCTACCACCAGAAGTTGAAATGTCCAATAGGGTACTCAGGAAATTCAAAGACGTTGCAGATCGGTTCTTAAGGGTCACATTTATGGATGAAGGCATGCAAACAATCAATGTATCTGCTCTAAACTATTACGTAGCTGCAATAGTTAAGGAGATCTCGTCAAACTCCTTCCCTCAAAAGACTAATATATATAGAAGAGTGAAGATCATCTTGGAAAAGGGGTTTCATTTGTGTGGCCGAAAATATTCATTTTTGGCCTTCTCATCCAATCAACTACGAGACCGTTCTGCATGGTTTTTTGCTGAAGAAAAGAGCATAACTTGTGATCACATAAGAGATTGGATGGGGAGGTTTAATCACACAAATGTTGCAAAATGTGCTGCGAGGATGGGACAGTGTTTCTCGTCTACATATGCGACTGTGGAGGTTGCAGCACTTGATGTTGATTCAATACCTGATATCAAGAGGAATAATTATGATTTCTCTGATGGAATCGGTATGATTAGACCTGATCTTGCAAGAGCAGTAGCTGAGAAATTGAAATTGGATGATGTGCCCTCTGCATATCAGATCCGATATGCTGGTTGTAAAGGGGTTGTAGCCTGTTGGCCAGCTAGAGGGGATGGGTTCCAACTTTTACTGAGACCAAGTATGAACAAATTTGAATCCACCCACACCACTTTGGAGATATGTTCTTGGACTAGGTTTCAGCCTGGTTTCCTTAACAGGCAGATCGTGACATTGCTTTCAGCACTGAATGTGCCCGATGAAGTATTCTGGAACATGCAGGAGGCAATGGTTTCAAGGTTAAACAAAATTCTTGAAGATGTAGATGTGGCATTTGATGTTCTCACAAAGTCTTGTAATGATCATGGAAATGCTGCAGCAATAATGTTAAGTGTTGGTTTTAGTCCTAAATTGGAACCTCATCTTAGAGGCATATTAACATCTGTACGTGCTGCACAGCTTTGGGGCCTCAGAGAAAAGACCAGGATCTTTGTTTCATCTGGGCGATGGTTGATGGGTGTATTAGATGAGTTGGGTGTGCTTGAACAAGGACAGTGCTTTGTTCAAGTCTCGAACCCTTCTCTTGAAAATTGTTTTGCAAAGCATGGCTCAAGATTTAAAGAGACAAAGAACCGGCAGGTAGTCAAAGGTTTTGTGGTCATAGCAAAAAATCCTTGTCTTCACCCAGGAGACGTAAGAATTTTGGAAGCAGTTGATGCTCCTGGTTTACATCATTTACATGATTGTCTTGTTTTTCCTCAAAAGGGTGATAGACCTCATACAAATGAAGCTTCTGGAAGTGACCTTGATGGAGACCTCTATTTTGTCACATGGGATGAGAATCTTATTCCACCCAGTAAGCGGAGTTGGACACCTATGGAGTATATAGCTCAAGAAAGCAAAATCCGGGCACGTAAAGTTACTACACGAGTATGTGTTCTGTCATTCATTTCTCTCTCTTATTTTACACAATTTCATGTTTTTATGGGCAAAACTCAGAATAATACTGTTTACTTTCTTTCATATATTATGTTAGAACATCATTCTTTTATTAAAAAATTAAGCGACATGCACTGGCTAAGGACTTACCTAGTGATTAAAGTAAAGATTGAGGTCATATTTCTAACCTGAATTGAGACATCAAATTTTAATTTGTGTCAAAATATGATATTTAAAACAAAAAATTTGCATGTAAAGCGATGCCCAGAATCATCTTCTGTCTGTGTGTAGCTATTAATTGGAGTTTTTAATGGTGCGTAGAATTGCCGTCATTTTATCGAGACCCTTTCCTTTTTGGTAACCATATCCAAATTTTCATATCAAATTCTTTTTAGGTCATTGATGAAATGTATAAATAGTATAGAATGAAAAGAAATAAAAGATAGAAACGACATATCATTATCTGCTCTGTACCTTTGAAATTGAAGTTCAATACTAATAGCACAAATCTATGCATTTTTATTATTGAGATGCTAGTGTCATGTACTTAAAGAGTCAAAGTGTCAAAGGTGTTTGGCAAGTGTGTTATCTTGCAATTCTCTGTGCTCTCTCTGTACACTACCATTGAACTTATCTTGGACTACCTTATTTTAATTTGGTTTTTCTTGTTGAACATGCATTATTTGCTTTCTAAAAATGCATCGATAATTCCTTGAAGTGGTAAAAGTTGTCATCTTACCCGATGCAGGACATAATTGAATTTTACGTCAGAAATATGGTAAATGAGAATTTGGGGGCAATCTGCAATGCACATGTGGTCCATGCTGATCTCAGTGACTATGGCGCAATGGATGAGAATTGCGTAACCCTGGCTGAGTTAGCAGCCACTGCTGTTGATTTTCCAAAAACTGGAAAGATTGTCACTATGCCGTCTCATTTGAAACCAAAACTATACCCTGATTTTATGGGGAAGCAGCCTCACCAGTCCTATAAATCCAAGAAAATCCTGGGTAGGCTTTACCGGCGTATCAGAGATGCTTATGATGAAGATTTGGATAGCACTGATTGGAAGCATGTAACTGATAATATACCTTATGATGCTAGTCTTGAGGTTCCCGGTGCTGCTGAGTTCATTAACGACGCATGGGACCAGAAGTGCTGTTATGATGGTCAGCTGAATGGACTGCTTAGTCAGTACAAGGTGGAAAGAGAAGAAGAAGTTGTAACTGGACAGATCTGGTCCATGCCCAAATACACTAGCAGAAAGCAAGGGGATCTTAAAGAAAGGCTCAAGCATGCCTACAGTGCCCTGAAGAAAGAATTTAGGCAAACTTTTGAGAAATTGAATTTAAATGTGGAAGAATTAAATGATGAAGAAAAACATTTATTATATGAGCAGAAGGCATCAGCCTGGTACCAGGTCACGTATCATCCTGAATGGGTGAAGACGTCCCGTGATCTTCAAGACAAATCCGTTGATCATGGAAACAAAGTGATGCTGAGTTTCCCATGGATTGCAGTCGATTACCTGGCTCGTATTAAGATAAGGAATCAAGGAGTTGGAAGTGTTGATTCTACTAAGCCAGTTGATTCTTTGGCTAAGTACCTAGCCGAAAGGCTATAAATCTTCATTTTCTGCTCCAAGCTTTTGGCTTCAAGGCCGCTCTGCCATTCTTACAAATAGATGCTGTGACTTTGTCTTTTCGTTAATATGACCTGTAATTTGCTGTACGTTTGGTGTCTCAGTTTTACTGCTTTGCTTTCAACATATCTAGGCGTATGCCCATCTATTATACCCAGCAAAAATGTACTTAGTTTGTTGCATTATGCGTTGGACTGTACTTTCTTCTATAACTGTTGTGTGTGTGTGGGGTGATGGAGATGTCAAACAACTGGAAGCCAGATTTACTGTAATAGAATTTATCGTGCATATTGATCAAGCCCCCTAAAGATTTAAATTTTCACGGCGTTGTGGTCATATTTTAGATATTTGTTTTCATTGTTTTAATGAACTTGTTGAGTGTAAACTAGATGGTTTTTAAACTGATTGAACGTCCAATTGACACAAGTTCTGCAATTCTTTTTTTAGCCTTGCATTATTTTGATGGGTACCTAAGTGGGATGGGGAACCTTACCCCAAAAGCTAGCTATTGAGGTGGAGAATCAACCCACTTAAATACCCCATTGAGCATCCCATTCTACTCAATGGTGGACTTGGTATCTCATACTACCAAGCCTCCATCAATTGGCCCCATGGAAAGCAGACGTCTCGGTGGCTGCATTCTACGGCACTTCACTCGGCCTCTGCCGGTCAGAACCCTCCGTGGGTAGCCCTCTCCAGAGAGGTTGCAAGCCTGACTCTGATACCAATTGATGGGTACCTAAGTGGGATGGGGAACCCTACTTCAAAAACTAGCTATTGAGGTGGGAGAACCAACCCACTTAAATACCCCATTGAGCATCTCATTATATTCAATGTGAGACTTGGTGTCACATGCTACCAAGTCTCCATCATATTTCAATAGCAAGAAGTAGCTATTACGGGACTTTGGGAGAGTATCCTCATCCTGCAAAATCAAAGGTTTGACGCTTGTTCGTGATGCTTTGTTTCATAATGAAATCAAGCAAATCAAATCAAGCAGTTATTTGATTCTCACAAACACAACAGAAGAGACATGTTCTCTTCCCTCTTCACTGAACAACTCAGCTGAGTTATAACTTTAAAAGAGTATTTTCATTACAATCATGGCATCGCTTAAGAGACACCTCACATTCACATCAGTAACAATTGAGAAGAAACGTAAATCATTTTTGCACTTGATCCAGAGTAGCCTATCTGATTTGAATTAAATAAATTATTGATTAAATCACCTTTATATATTATAATTAAATAATTTGTATAATTTTTTTCGTAATTTTTAAATTATTTATTGGATCTCGTGAGTCGTGCCGTGTCAGACGACTCTGTTGGATAAGACGATAAAGATTAGAGCAGATAAGCATGGTGCCCTACTGCCCTGGGCATGTAAATATTAAAATTAACAAATTATAAATACGAGTGGAA
>JANTPZ010122363.1:0-15517 GCA_025593235.1 Vachellia pachyceras | reverse complement strand
TATTATATATTGGTATTTATGTACCCAGAATTCCAGAATTTTCAGTTTATCTAGCTGTGCTAGGATTTGTTCCAGATTTAGTGCCTAAAATTCAAAAACTCATATCTCCCAGCACACAAATCCAATTAACACATATGACCTATCAAATTGAAGATTGATAAGTCTACTTTAATTCTAAAAGTTTCATGGTCATTGGATAACATTTAACCATACAAAACTACGATTCAAATATACTGCCTCAAGAAAATGGATTTCACAGCACTTACTCTTTAACTTCCAAAAATTCCAAATTCATATACAAGCATCTAAAAATCATGAACACTTGCATACCCACACAATTTTACCTTATAAAACCATTGGAAGCATCAAAATCATCAAAAAAAATTATCTTTTCCCACTTCCAAATCAGCTGAAACAGTACACCCACACATTCATCAACATGTGTTTTTCAACTTCTATCATCATATTCTTGCTTTCGAACTTACATTCATGCATGATAAAACTTGATTCTAACTCTTCTACATCAAGAGGGAAATTAGGCAACATAACCCCTAATTTATCATGATTTTCCAAATTTACAAAGTCATAAAAACAACTCCAACAACATCAAAATGCTCCTTTCAACAAGAGGAAGCATTTGCAACCAACAAATGGCTTTAAATCCCTCTCTTTTTCACTTTTCTCTCAGGAACCCTAGATTATGGAACTTGAGAAAGAGGAATCAAATCAGATTTTGGAACCATGGAAAGTGAAGAGAAGATCACAAGGAAGAGATTGGTACATAGTATAAGGTAGCATCTTCATTACCATTGATTTTCTCTTGGAATTTTCCTCCTCTTCTTCCTCCCAAAATGACGCCACCTTGCTCCCAAAATCTGCTGGTTTGAGTCGGCCAAAACAGATGGGAAATGGAGGGAATTTGTGGAATTAATAAATCATGCATTATTAGAATGGAAGGTTAGGATTTCATGTTGCGACATAAGTGAAATCCAAGGGATGATATTGTGCCACACAAGGGACAAATGCTTGCTTCTTATTGGATGACATAAAGGTGTAATGATGGCTGCACATGGGATGCCAAAAAAATCTGGTTGGGCTTATCCAATTGAATCCCATTCGGTTACTTTTACCTATTACACTTTCTTCCGGTAAATCTTTTTCTACTTTTCTGGAGATATTTTCTTTCCCATTTAAAAATTATTATCCCCAAAATACCCTTTATTTTTCTCAAATTTTACAGGATTAATTTATCCTGTCCAAAATCCTTGAAAACGTACAATCGGAGAGCAAAATTCCTTTAGGCCCTTGAAAAATACTATATTTTTCACTGATCTTCTAGCCCTTTTCCATTTTCCAAAATTCCCTCTAGATATTTCAAAATTAATTTTTGAAATAATTATATTTCGGAGATTTTCGGGTCTTTTTTCCAAATTTTCGGGGAAATTGCCTTAATTGTACACTGGATAATAATTTTATTAAATACCATAAAATTCACTGGATTTTCCATATTTTTCTCTAAATTTTTGGAGGGCTCCTGATACCTTAAATAATTGTTTTTCCCTTTTTCAGCCTTCAAAATTATATAGACGAAAATCCAGTCTGAATCTGGAAAATCCTTGCTTCACTTGACTTTTGACTTTGACTTTGTCAAATGACCAAAATGCCCTTCTACTTTCTCATAAATTACCATTTTGCCCTTACTTTTTCTACCTTTTTTTTACAAAATTACAATTTTTCCCTTACTTTTAATACTAAAAGACCTTTATGCCCTTGGTCTTTTATTAAATGACCTTTAAGTCCTTTTCTATAAATTTCTCATCCTCACATTACTCTAGGGCAATTATATTTAGCTTTGGAATTCTTTTGAAACTCCATAAACCAAGCCAGTTCTAGCTTTACAATTTCTGGCTATAACTTTCCTTTCTTTATGAGCTATCTACCCCTGATTTCTCTTTTCATTTTCTAGTTATGGGATTAGCATTCATTTCAACTAGCATAAAATTTATGGATATTACATGATACAAGGTACTATGTTAGGAAAGTGGTTGAAGTATATCAAAGTCATATATGGGCGAAAGAAAGATTACCTGAAAATGCAAAATTATGCTGGTGTCTGTGACATGTCCCTTATGATATCAATTTTGTGATTTCATAAGTGTGGATATCACGCATATGAGAAAGACAATCTAAGTCTTATGTTGATTTGAGAGGGATTAGATTCGTCAAGTGAATGTGTATTTTTGGCTAAATCTAGGATATATGAGGCATAATACCATATTTGAACTACACGAAGAAAGATGTCTTGTGATGGTCTTGTAAGAAAGACTTCAAGTAAAACATCTAAAGAGACATCATGCCATGCGGTCACAGCAAAGCACCTAGTATGAAAGGAAGAAGAGAGAAGGACGAGACCCATAATTCCAATCCACCAAGTATGAGTGGGAGATGTTGGAATATGGGCACCCTAAGTAGATTAGGCCTGTTGGGATTAGAACACACAAACGCAGTGGAAGGGACAAATTTTAAAAATTTTCTAATCCCTCTTTCGGATCTATCAAAGGTGTTTAGTCAGAATAGTTAGGATAGTACCTTATTTTTACAGTTCTTGAATTCGTAGTAAGCAATAATCTTTAGTTGTTCTTGGAAATCCAATCTCTAAGAGACAACCTTCTTTGATAGCCTTCCTCTATCGGTATCCACGCGAATAGTTTCTAACAATCACAACGTGCTAGTGCCTCTTACGTCTCACTCTCTCTAGGGTTTCTGTGGTTCACAATCAAATTCGAATGGAATGCCTCTCTTGCTCATGAGTCCCAATATTTGTAGAACTCATAGAGAGCTTCTAGAATCTGTGATTAATCTAAAATTCAAATACATATCTCAAAAGATATTCAAGATTAATTTTTATTAATCTTGAAATTCGAATTTTAAAATGATATTCAAGATTAATTAATCTTGAAATTCAAATTTTGGAAAAGATATCCAAGATCAATCTTTATTAAACTTGATATTCCAAATTCAAAAGATTTTCAAGACTAATCTTTATTAATCTTGAAATTCGAAATTTGAAATTCAAAATGTGAAATTCAAATTTTGCAATTCTGATTTGGATTAATCTGATTTGATTAAATCATATCCATATAATTAATTCAAATAGTGAGCCAACGAATATAATTTATCTTTATAAATCTGAGAAATGTATGGCCATGCTGTAACGAAAAGGGGTTTTCGTTTCTTTAATTAGACCACTCAGGGATTGAGAAATTAATGGTCGAGAATAGGAGTATGACATCATCCACGCCTGATCCTTGACTGAGATATCGCTTGACAAAAGGTACGTGATGTGGTTGCATAAAAAGGTTACGTCATGTTAACGATCCTCGTATGATTTGGGTAATCGTAATGTCTTATTCTAACCGCTTGCGACTTGTGGGCTTATGGTGAGATTAGTCCGCTGCCAACTTTATATGGGCCTACACGGTCACACACAAGAATAACCCAACTTAAGCTTTATTTCTAGGGTTTATTCGAATTTTAAATATATATATATGTATATATGTTGAAATTCGAAATTGCACAATATTATATAAATAATATTTGTGTGTGTTAGTTTAATTTATTTCATAAATTAAATAACAAGCATCAATTTAATTTATAAAGATAAATTAAATCTGTTGGCTCATTATTTGGATTAATTAAATGGATATGATTTGATCAGATCAATTTAATCCAAATTAGGATTGCAAAATTTAAATTTCACATTTTCAATTTCAAATTTCGAATTTCAAGATTAGATCTTGAATATCCTTTTGAAATCTGAATTTCAAGATTAGATTAAGAATATCTTTTGAAATCAAAATTCAAATTTTTCAATATTAATACAAGATTAATCCTTGATTATGACGCACTCTATGATCTTTACAAATATAAGTGCTCGTGAACAGAAGAGGAATTCTGAATTTGAATTCGCTCTTGAGCTACGAAACCCTAGTGAGAGAGAGAGTGAAACAAAGAGGCACTATCACGCTGCTATTGTTGGAGATTGTTCGCGTGGATACCGGTAGAGGGAGGCGATTGAAAGAACGTCAGCTCCTCGTCATCGGAAGCAAGAGCGCAGAAGGTTGTGGAGTTTGAAGAGATCCAGACGCAAAAGAAGGGACAATCTCAAAATGCAAAAGGTACGCCTTCATCTCCTCGATCTAAGCGCCTTTGACAGATCCGTATTTGGGATTATAAAATTTTAAATTCCGCTGCTTGTACGTCATAATCCCAACAACAGTATCGCCATACATTTCTCAGACTCACTCATCTATGGTCCCCATAATATCTCCCAACTAATGTGAGGGACAAATTCCATCTTGATCACTCACATTCCTTCACATGAAAGACCTATAAGCCCAATTATAGCCTTTATCATCACCTGGTCAAAGGTAACTTTTGACCAGGTTAAAACTTAGCGACTCTCATTTAAGAATCCATGATGATCTCAGGTTAAAGGGAATTGTGATGTGATTACATATGAGATAAACTTATGACTTAATCCATACAGCTTTCTCATAGCGGGTCGGTCTAGCACCTTGTACTCTTACAAGTGCCTATAACTTTAACTCGTATCTCTATACCTTATCAAAGTCATACTGATCTTACTTTATCTTTGCTCCCACATAGATAACTGACCAGGGACATTTAGGACAATATTCATAATTTGCCTATAGATGCAATTATCATAATAAACACGCAAAAGTTATGATAATTAAATGGAGAAAATATATTAAAATAAATAATGTCTGAGGTACAAGATTGGCCCCTAGGGCACAATTTCCAACAAGGCCCAAAACCCATTTTGGGGCAAAAGCATAAATGTACAAAGCTGTGGGAACAAAATAATGATTTTCCCTAAAAAATTAAATTTGTAAATTGAATCAAAGTGGGAACAGTTATGCAGAGAAAGCGTGTGAATGGTTGTGTTTTTTAATTGAATTTTTTGATTAATAAATAAAGGGATTATCCTTTTATTTGAGGTACAATCGAATACGGGAACACACATCTGAGACATTGGCTCTCTCTTCCCGAGTAAAAAAATTCTTCCCCTCCTTTATGAAACTCTCCTTCCTATTCTCTGTGTATTTGCCGTGGATCATATTTGGATCCATTCTTGTGATTCAAACAACGCGTGGGTATCTGCAGTCAATGTTTGATTTGTCAGGTACACCCAGATCTTTCACTTTCCTTTTTTAACTGATATGACTAAGCCTTTGATGCCATAAATTTGATGCCTCCATGTCTATAACATCTACTCTATCTCTAGCCACTAAAGCTTCTATCAATAATTTATAAACATTTTTCCTTTAGCCATCATTATTACCTTGGTGAGCTCCAACTTTCCAGAGCCAAAGTGGTTATCAAAACTGCCATCGTCAAGCTCCTAAACAAATATCAAATTGAAACAAACATCTGGAGCATACTTCCTTTAAGAAGTACCAACATTCCTTGTTGGTTTTTTAGACAAACATCACCAACACCAACCATCTTAGACAAACCATCATTACCTATCTTCAACACCCCAAAGTTATTAGATGTATAAGATGGGAGGAACTCCTTCCTTAGTGTAACATGTAATGTAGCAGCATTGTCTATTATCCACATGCTCTCATTTGATACAAGATTAAATGTGTCATAATCATGAAGAACCAAAATATCATCATAGGTAGTAGCATTAGCACACTCATCATCGTCACCATCATCTTGGCCCTTATCTTTCTGATCACCTTTCTTATTTTTCCAATAGAAACAATTCTTTTTAGTATGCCCTATTTTATGGCAATAATGATATTTTACATCATAGTATCTGGATTTAGACTAATCTCTGCTCTCATCTCTACCATCATTTGGTTCTCCCCTATGATTTATCCCCTATTTTTGTTGACATACACTTCAAACTAAGATGAAGAACCCTGTGCCTTTGTTCTCATTTCCTCGTTAAGAGCACCAATATTTGTTACTTGCAATTAGATAACACCATTAGGGGTTGAGTTTCTAATAAAAGCTCAAAACATCTCCCAAGACTTTGTTAGAGTATTCAAAAGATATAGTCCCAAAATTATTGAAAATTGAGCCATAAGGGCCAATATTGTACCTCAAACATTATTTATTTTAATGTATTTTCTACATTTAATTATCATAACTTTTGCATGTTTATTATGATAATTGCATCCATGGGCAAATTACGAAGATTGTTCTGAATGTCCTTGGTTGGTTATCTATGTGGGGCAAAGATAAAGTAAGACCAGTATGACTTTGATAATGTATAGAGATATAAGTCAAAGTCATAGGCATTTGTAAGAGTAGAAGGTGCTCAATAGACCCATTATGAGAAAGTTGCATAGATTAAGTCATTAGCTTAACTCATATGTAATCACATTACCACGTCCTTTGGCTGAGATCATCATGGATTCCCACATGAAAGTCGCTAAGTTTTGATTTAGTCAAAAGTCACATTTGACCAGGTGATGATAAAGACCATAATTGGATTTATGGGTCTTTCATGTGGAGGAATATGAGTAATCAAGATGGGATTTGTCCCTCGCATTAGTTGAGAGATATTACTAGTCCCTTCGATGAGTCAGTCTGAGAAATGTATGGTCATATTATAACAAAAATGATTTTTCGTTTATAACATCAGACTACTCAGGGATCGAGAAAGTAATTGTCAGGAGTAGGAGGATGCCGTCATCCATATCTCATCCTTGACCGAGATACCGTGTGACAAAAGGGATGCGATGTGGTTGCATGAAAGGTTATGTTGTGTTAACAATCCCCATCTGATTTGGGTAGTCGCAATACCTTGCTAGAGGCCGCTTGTGATTTGTGGGCCAATACTCATATTAGCCTACTGCCAACTTCATGTGGGCCTACAAGGTCACTCACAAGAACTAACCCAACACGTGCTTTAATTCTAGGGTTTTATGAATTATATATAATTTGAAATTAAATTAATATTATATAGATAATGTTAATGTATGTTAGTTTTAATATTTAATTTATTTGATAAATTAAATAACTAACATTGGTTTAATTTATAAAGATAAATTAAGAAAAATTAGTTGGCTCATTATTTAGATTAATTAAATGGATATGATCTAATCAAATTAAGATCAATCCAAATTAGAATTTCATAGTTTGAATTTTAGAATTTGAATATCAAGATTAATAAAGATTAATCTTGACTATCTCATGAGATTCATATTTTCAATACTAATAAAAGATTAATATTGAATTACAATACATTCCATGAGTTCTATAGATGGGCATGAATTTCAAATTTGATTGAGTGAGCCACCAAACCCTAGAGAGAGTGAAACCTAGGGTGCTAGCACGCTACCGTCGTTGGGTACTATTCTCATGGATACTGGTAGAGAAAAACGATCAAAAACATCAGCTCATTGAGATCATGATCAAGAATGTGGAAAAGTTTGATAAGGCTGTGGATGTTGGGAATCAAAAAGAGATTCAAATGCAAAGGAAGATGTGAATTCAAGAACCTAAAAAGGTATTACACTATCTCATCAGTCTAAATGCCTTTGGAAGATCCATACAGGGATTAGAAAATTATAAAAATCATATTCTTCCGTTGCGTGTCTATGTTCTAATCCCAACAAAAATCTCATCTTCAAACTTGATACCTATCACTGATAATTGATTTAGGAGCCCTGAAATTCATTCAAGTGATCAAAAATACCGGTAGAGGGAGACGATCAAAGTTCGGCTCCTTGAGATCGGAATCAAGAACGCAAAAGGTCATGGAACCTGAAGAGATCCAAACACAAGAAATGCTTCCGATTCAAACCGCAAAAGGTACAATTCTATTTTCTTGATCTAAATGCCTTTCACAGACCCATAAGGGGATTAGAAAATTTTAAATTCCGCTGCGTATACATTCTAATCCCAACATAAAAACCACAGGTCATCCAAACCAAAGAAAATTAGATCCACTACTATCACAACGGGATTACTAGAGTCACAATCATATGCACAACAAGTGCAAAACAACCATCAAAACACCAAAGCTACATGCTTACAATATAGAATAAAGAAGCTGGAAATACCTAGAAAATAGATCTCCTTGCAATCTCAATATCTCTCACACCAAACAACAAATAGACGATGCCACAGTTCAAAATGATGCAATGGAAGCCGAGAACCTATTGACAAATTTTCAGCTCGATCAGACTGTTAATGATATGCAAACTCTGTTTTATCGACTCGATATTATAAAGCTATGAAAATTGCTTTATTTGTTCTTCTCTCTCAAATGTCTATCTATTCTTCTAAATACGGCCTCTCCCTCTTTGACCTAGTCTACACCCTCTCCACTTAAATAAGTGAGACACAAGTGGGCTTTAACAATTAAGTTTTTCTCCACATAGGGAGTCCAAAACCCAACATTAAGGAATTTGACCAGAGTATTTTCCTATTCCTAATTTCTAACTAAAACAAGTATAATATAAAAACAAATAATAAAAACATCCCACAATTTTCCTTTTATCCTATATTCAATTCTATGTTTGGGTTGCTTTGTATATTTTGATATATAATTGCGCAAAATAAAAATCCCTTGCTTTATATATAAATAATGTTTTGTATTTTTAGTTTAATTATGCTGGGTAATAGTCAGATAGGGAGTAACTTGAAATTGTATATGTTTTTCGTTTGAGGCATATCATTTTTCATTTTTATTTTGGAATTGTTGATTGAAAGTTGAGCTTTTACTTCCAGTGCTCTAGGGTTGACTTTTTCTTTATTAACACATGCATACTTTTTTTTTTTTTTGCCAAAATGATATCTTATTTGCATATAACGTAAAGTTCATAGGGTTTAATATAATTTAGCCTTTTATTTTAGGAGAGAATCCGGCGTGCGCACACACATTTTATCACGTATACATTTAAAAATGAATAATTTCCAAATATTATTATTTAACTATATACCCACATAAAAAGGACACATGACAATGTATGTATGATTGATTAACTTGATATAATGATAGAATGAAAGCATGGTTCTTTAACTAAATCATCAAATATAATCTATATGTGTCAATGTAATTATAAAATTTATTAAAAAAAAGCCCTATTAACCATATGTTTGAATTGTTCACATATTATCGCAACAATCAATGCATGATGCAATAGATAAGGACCTGCAATCCTAATCAATTAGTTAATTACGCCCCATAGAATACTAGTGCGTTACTCATTTTATCTATAAGTAATTTCTAACATGTTTTACAAAAAAAAATTAAACTTCTTTGTTTAATTTACACCTTAAAATTGAACAAATTTCTAAACCTATTTAATTTATACCATATCTCATGAGTCAAAGTCTTCATGATAATAAATAAAGAATAAATTGTACTTTCATAGTATAAAAAAGTGTACTTTTATATTAAAAAAATTAATAATGTGACTTATAAATAATATTTAAAAACTATTTTTTTTTGCCAATCTTAAAAACTTTCTTTGTTTACTTTTTAAATATGATTAGAGGTTATACGTGAATCCCAAAATTATCAATCAACTCAAAATTTCCTATTTCTTACACAGTTCTTACTCATTATTCTTAAATTATGTTTTTTGTGAAGTGATCTAAATGTGTAGTGATATTAGTTATCAATGTTTTAATTGTTGTTATCATTTGATAAGTTAATGTTATTACTTATTAACATGTTGTCGCCACTGATATTCAACAAGAAATTTTTTGTGAAATTGGTTGCTACTATTTTAGTAGTTGTTAATTGATAAGTTAAGATTGTTACATTTCTTTCTTTCTTTTTCTTTTTTGAATTTTAAAATAAGGACATTAGATAATTTTACCATAATATTAATTACAAATTAGTCCTAGCTGGAAACATTTTGCGATTAGGCCATTCCAACAGTCCTGAAATTCGTAAATTTATTTTGGGTATTTTTGTCTTTCTCTTATATTTTATAAACACACACACACACACACAAAAAGATGTATAATTCACTCTAATTTTCTTTTATTTTTTTTCATTTCTTCATCGATTCGTCCCAGTTTTCATCCAATAGCGCTTCAAATTCTCAAAATATTTTCTTTCTAGATTTATTTTCTATTGACAAAAAGGCTTTTTTTAATAAAAAATTAATTTGTTATATTTTTTTAAGTATATGTATCCCTATTAGTAGATAGTATCGAAATCACAAAGTTATCAGGAAAAAAGAATCTCTTTTAGGAACATGCATAGTTGACTCCAAATAAACAATGTGTGTGTGAAACGTAAGAAACTTCTCTAAATTAATAAAAGAGCCACTCTGGGGCTATGACATGTTACCTTACACTTGATCACATGCATATAGTTGACTCAACCAAAATCACAAGAAATTAAAGCATAAACAAACATGATCGTTGTCTCAATTGTGTTTGTGTGTGTGTGTGTATAGTTTTGAAGTAGAATTACCCAATCAGAAAAATTGGGTGCTATCATATATTATAGAGTTGGAGATGAGAGGATTTGAACCGTTGATATCCGCGACATGGTAAACCACCACCTCTCAAGCACTTGACTGATTCTACCATGGAGGTCAACGCTAACTAAGGATTATTATGGTTCTGGAGGATCCAGCAATAGGAGAACCAGTAACGAAGAGCTTTCCCTCTTTACGCCAGGCTTTTTGGTACTAAGAATGAGTTTTGGGGTAGATGGTTTGTTTGAGAGGAGAAACATGAAGTATTCAACGAAGAAGCCAAGGATCATTATGGTTCCATATCCAGCACAGGGACATGTAACTCCCGTGCAAAAGACGGCCATGGCATTTCTAAACCTTGGTTTTGAGCCAATAATGGTGCTTCCTCAATTTATCTACAACCAGATTGTGATTCGAAATAATAATGAAGAAAATCACCACCACCACCAGATCAAGTGGGTCGCTATAGCTGATGGGTTAGTTAAGGACACTGCTATAGATTTCTTTGGGATTGAGTCGGCCATGGAGAACACTTGCCTTCTCAGTTGGAGAGGTTGATTCATGAGCTTCAAGAGGCCGCCACTGGTGGCGGCAGTGGTGGTGCGGTTGTTTGTGTAGTGGTTGACTTGCTAGCTTCTTGGGCTATACAAGTAGCTGAGAAGCGTGGGATCGTTGTTGCTGGGTTTTGGCCTGCCATGTTTGCCACTTACAGATTGATTGCATCCATACCAGACATGGTTCGGTGCGGTCTCATTTCTGAAACAGGTATATATAGCTACTATTTGGTGATTTAACTCACTATTTTTTTAAATCAAGAAATGTGTAGCATTATTTTTTGTTATTTAACATAGTACACGAAGAATAATAGATAAAAACGGCGAGAAGGTGAAGATCCATTTATTTTTGTCATTGAACAGCATTATCTATAGTAAACTGTTTCTAAAAAATTTCTAGCCAGAATTTTTTTATTCCACTATTTTTTTATAAACATACATAATATTCCATAGCGAAAGCTTTTGGCCCAAGGTGAAACCCATTTAACATTAATCCAAAATTCTTCTGATATTCTTGCAGTTAGGAAAATTATTGAAGTATAATGTGCATGAGTGTGTTTACCATCAAACTCAAACTATACTGTTTGCAAAATTCAGCTGTAAATAATTTATATATTCTTACTACATCCTCTCTTCAATGTAAGAAGTAGTTGGGAGGGTTAGATTGGTCTTAATTGTAATATTTCAATCCAATTTTCCTCCCAATTCTATTTTTTAGAGTATCCGTATTGACACATTATTTTCTATCCCCAAGGTTAATTATGTTGAAAGTTACAAATAACTAATGTTGTTAATTTTCTTAATCTAATACCCAAATTGGCATCTTACATAACTAAGGTTTCCATGAAAGAGAGACCTTATAAAATCTTGAGTTTCCCAACTCGAATGACTAACTTTTGGCGTGTGGTTATCCTAAGGATTTATATTCATTACAGTGGTGCTTTGATTAAGAGACGACCAATCAAAGAGGCCTACCTACAAAGGTTTCTAACTAAAGGTGCTGACCAACAGAAGGTTGAATGAAGGGCTGAATAAAGTGTTATACTGTAAAGCCATAGGGACTTAATCTTAGTCAATCAATTAGAGAGGGCTACTTGTAGAGATTTTTGATTGAGGAGCTGACCAGCAAGAGGCTGAGTGAAGCATCAAGTGAAGTGACATAGAGTGAAGCCGTTGGGATGTTAGCTCTCAAGTAACAAGTCCAACATTGAGAAAATTTCTTTGAAAACTGGGCCTTAGCCTTGGGTTCTCTAACTCTAATGACTAACTTTTGGGATGCAGTTCTCCCGATGACTTATGCTTATTATAGTTAGTTATCTAAATCTTATATTAAGGATACTAGGGAGGTAATATTATTTTAAAGAATCCTAGTTAAAATAATATTTCATATTTATATTTTCCCACAGGACTTCCATGACATGAAGGAAAATTGAACACCAATATTTACAGGACAATGTTTCTAACAAATTCAGTGTTAGATTCTTGGTTCTATATTCAGATGGACACAATTTAGAGTCAATCCAAAATTCTTATACGGTATTTTTGCAGTAAAAAATAATTAAGATTAAATTCTATCATCACTATCTAAGCAGAAACTAATTAAATTGCACTGTTTATAAAGTTCAGCTTTAAATAGCTACTGTTATAAAAAGCATAGTTCTTTTTACAACTTGATGTGATTATAAGATTACCTCTTCTTTTGAATATATGAATATGTAATTAAATAATCTAATGTAAAATAATATTTAATGTATTTGCCTACAGGACTTCCACAACATGAAGGCCAATGCTGCTTCTTACCAGAATTTCCAGTATTGGATGGCAAAGATCTCCCATGGCTAATTGGAACAGTAACCACAAAGAAAGCGAGCTTTAAATTTTGGACAAGAACTCTAGAAAGATCTAGAACTCTCAAATGGCTTCTCATGAATACCTTTCCCGAAGAAGCCAAACTTCATGATTCCCCAATAACTATTTTGCCTCTAGGCTATCATTTTAATCACATACAAACCAACCATGCAAGCTCTGGGAAAAAGACAAAAGCTGTATGGAGTGGCTAGACACTCAAAACCCTAACTCAGTTGTGTATATCTCATTTGGGACTTGGGTGAGTCCGATTGGGGAAGCCAAGTTAAGGAGCTTAGCAATGGCGCTTGAGGAATCAAGAAGGCCTTTCCTTTGGGTTTTGAAGGAAGTATGGCGTGAAGGGTTACCAAATGGGTTTGAAGAGAGAGTCTCAAAGCATAACCAAGGAAAGGTGGTTTTGTGGGCTCCACAAATGGAGGTTCTGAGGCACAAGTCCGTTGCGTGCTACCTCACGCATTGCGGGTGGAGCTCGACAATGGAGGCGATACAGTTGAAGAAGAGGATGCTGTGTTATCCAGTGGCAGGTGACCAAGCCTTGAACTGTGCTTACATTGTTCAAGTGTGGAAGGTGGGAATAAGGCTAAAGGGTCTTGGAGTGAAGGAAGTGGCAGAAGGACTGAGAATGGTGATGGAGGATGTGGAAATGGAAAGTAGGTTAAGGGAATTGCATGATGCGATCATTCGAAAGGAAGAAGATTTGAAGAATGATCTTGGTTTGAATGCCTTCGTGGAACACTTAATGGAACAAAGTTCTTGTTAGGAAATGCCTTTGATTTTAATGTTATGAGGTGTTAATGTTTATGTAAAATTTCTCCCTAAATAGTATAGAAATATTAAGTAGTATTTGTATTTGGTTTATGTATTATTAGGACCTACACCTGATTGGGTCTTATGCTATAAAGATGTGATATATTTGTGTATATATAAATTTATTTGCATATTTTTTTATATATTTGTCGTATTTCAATCAAGATGATTACTTTGTTTGGCTTTTTTTTTGGATGAAAGGCAAATAAAATAATATTAATAAAGCTTAGGAAAGTTACAAAACACAGTAAGAAATAGGACATAAAGTATTTCTAAAAACATTAAAAAGGGGGAAGGGGCTAAAAAAGAAGTTATGACACAAGAAGGTCTAAGCATAATATGAATATCTTTGCAAACAATGTTGTAGAGGTCTCTAGAAATGCTCTAAATGTTGATACTTAGCTTGTTAGTGTAAATGATATGATGTCTAAAGGCCTAATATCTTGTACAAAAGATCATTATGTTTGTGCATCCAATGGAGAGTTGCTCTAAGGCAAAGTGGGGGAAAAGAGGAAATGTTATGAGATTCCTTTTTCCAATAGAAGTGCCATAGAGGGGAGCTAAATCTTAGAATAAGAATAAGACATACAGATGATGTCCTTTCTTTTCTTTTGTGAAGTATTAGAGTCTAGATATCCATGGATCTAGGTTGTGAAGGAGTGAACAATTTGTCGTTGACATATCATTTGGTTTTTTAAAGGAAAAAACCATGAAATTGTATTCAACCTTAAAAATAACCTCTTTAATAAGCAATTCTTGTGATAAAGAGATCCCTTGATGAAGAACTAAGTTTCTTTTGTGCCTAATGTATTTAAGAGGATAATTAGATGATACACTAATAACAAATTGTCATTTTCATAGAGATCTTGTAGAATTCTTTTCAACCAAGTTTGGAATGAAGACAAATTATGAGCATCAATCTTTATAGAAAGACAACCAAACCAAATTGATCTAGTAAAAGGACAGGAGATGAAGAGATGATCAAGTTTTTCCTCTTATTCACACCTAAAAAGTCAATAGCTAAACTCATTAAGATGATGAGCTTTTAAAATGTCAAACGAAGGCAATGCCTTATGAATAAGCTTCCAGATGAATAACAATAATTTGTACAAAAGCGAAATTGACCATAAGAACCTCCAAAATGGATTAATAGCTAAAGGAGATGGGAAATGATCTACTAAATTTTTATTGAAACCATCATTGGAAGTGTAAATTCCAGAAGAGTTTCCTTTCAAAACTAAGGAGTCTTTATGAGATAAGAAAGATATTGTAATTGAGATACTTTTATCAGCAACTTGAGAGGAATATAAGCTTCGGATCAAGGAAACATTCCATTTTGCTTGAACAAAGTTGGAAGAAGAATACAATATTAGATCAGCCACATTTTAAAGATTCATTGATGGAACTAGATCTCGATGCATAGGCCACCACAAGTGTGGTTGCGAGGGATAAGTGTACCAGACTATATTTCTGATAATAAGATTAGCATATTGTAACACCTCCTATTTTCCCCCTGTGTGCTTGTATGAGATCACTTTTGAACCACTCTTGGGCCTTAGACATTAAAATTTGACCCAAAATTATAAACTTGTATTTTCAAAAATGTAGAAAAACATTATTATAGTTCACGGGTCATTTTTCCATATTTCTGGCCCAGCTTTAAAAAATCATAATTAATTCTAGAAGAATCGAAACTGAATGGTTCAAATTTCTAAATTTTTCTTATTAAGTGAAATATAGGGGAAAAATACTCATTGGCTCCAATTCTTGCCCATTTGATACATTTCATTCAAAAACCGTGGCAAT
>JANTPZ010122362.1:0-11627 GCA_025593235.1 Vachellia pachyceras | reverse complement strand
TTCCAGTGCAGATGCATGTTCAGAATCACACCTTGGTATATGCCCCGTCTTCCAACAGGCACATAATTTTTACATTTGAGGCCCATCTTAAGGAAGAAAAAGTGTTCTTCTGGAGTCAATATCTCAGGATCATGGGTTGCTTCTGATGATTCTGCGGGCTCAATCTTCTTCAGAGCTTCAAGAAGTCTCTCTTCTTTTTTCTGAGCCTAGAACAGTGAAGAAAGCATTGGAAATTTATTAATTGATGTAACTAACAGACATAAAATACTTATCAGTAAACCAGAAGTATAACTTAACACATGCTTTCTCAGTCCTGAGAGGCAAGAAAAGGGGAAAACTACTGTTAACAGTAACAGTGTTATCCAATTCATTTGTGGTCCCCGCCTCCATTCCCAAATGCATTGCATCAGTGGACTGTAATGCTGATGTAAACAAATCAAAATTGTTCTGCAATGTATTTTAAAACTTATGCCCAGTTGCATTTGGCTATTCAAGCAGCAGGCCATCCAGTGCAGGAAGGAAGTTGGCCGTTGGGTGAATTAAGGAGGAGATTGTCAGAGGTGATTGGATTTTAAGTAGAAGACAAGAAGATTGTAGGAAAGGATGGGGAACATCGGTTGTTCTTGCCTGGCCATCCTTGGTTCCATTGTCGTTACTCATTCTTATGGTATAATTTAAAGAAAGTTGAAGCATACAACTAAGTAAACCCTATCATATTGCAAATTATAAGAAGTGCCACATAAACACATTACATGCTCATACCATTGCATATCGCGAATTAGATAACACTAGGAAAGACTTTCTCATGGCATAGCATCTCAAAAAACAACTTAAGAGGCTCCAAACAATGCATATCAAGATCCAAAATAACTGATCTTAGATTAGATAGGACGCCATTAAGCAACCGAAGTCTCTTCACAAATTTCCAGCCATTCAGGCCTGTATGAACAGTTACTATGTATTGAATACAGATCAAGTGAGTAGCGACTGAGTATTGAGCACTAGTGATCTAAGTAAACTCTATAGGATTCAGGTATCATAAACCTTAAGAAACTTTCAATCAATATAAGTTTATCATAATTACGTTGAGATTTGACAAGTAGAATTAAATTGATGCCTTCGAAACTCAGTGTAAGAACGCTATTAAAGTGCAAGGAAAAGTTTGCTCCGTGCAACACAGAATGCTATAGATGATAAACCTCACTGCTTAACCTATACTCACCCTCTTGCAGCGAAAAGAACGTTAACCCTTTCCTTTCCCAAAATATACTTGAAATTTCCTAGTGTCTCACGTGACAATTTTTCCTCTTCATAGGCACCAACTCCAGCCAACCCAACAGCAGTCTCATTGATATCCTCTAATGACAATGGGCAAAGTTCTACCGTTAAATATTAGTTAAGATGGTCAGAGAGTTTGCTCCTTTCCTTGCTGTCTTGATGTTCTAATCTACTGGGGACGTTGCGTAACGTCAAATTCATAAGTATTTGGAACACACAGCAAGACGGCAGCACTAATATATGGCAGAGTCGGCAAGAACAAGATTTTTTTCCCTATCACGAAGTTCACCACGTTAAAGTAACTTGTCGCACACAGGAAGGAAGATGGGTGCAAGTTCTGTTCAATTCAATCTAAAAGGTAAAATACAAGCTGCTTTACGGTGAATGTACTAGAAAACAAGAAAGTGTAGCCACATAGCAAAAACAGTGGCACAAAAGGAAAAAGAGACAGATTCAAAGTATTTGAAGACAGTGGGCAGGAGTTGATGGTTCAAACTAAATTGAGATAGAAATATGCACTCACAAGTGAGGCATGGGCAAGAAAACAAGAATTTACCTTTTTCAATTTGTACAGCATTTTCTCTTCCGCCGTCATTCTTTGGTACTCTTTCTTCTTCTTCCATCTGAAGAACTTTAGCCACCTTACAACTGCTCTTTTCCCCTTTAGTTTCTTCCTCTTTATTTTGTCATTACCAGTACCAGTGACAGTTGAGGACTTTTCAAAATCCTGAAGTTGCTCCACAACTTTATCATTAGACTTAAGGCATGGACCTGAATGAATGCATAGGTGTCCCAAGAAAGGAGATGCTTTTATGTCATAGTGATAGCCAAAACTAGACTCCAGACCACAAGCCTTGCTTATTACAGAAGAGTACCTGGTTCTGCAAAGTACAAACTGGGAAAAGCGAGGCATAAAGAGCAAAAGAATTTGAGAAGAGATTTTTCGACGAGTGACATTTACTGAGCGCTATTGATGCCAAAACCCTCCCCGCCATTTTCCCGGCCGCCTTGTTTTCTTTTATCACATCTCCTCTCTTCTTCCCATCAAAATGGCGGTTCTTGCAAGAACTTTGTCGAAAAGTAGAGGCTAAGAGGGACTCTTCTCCCAAGTCTTGATCTATGACGGACAAGACGCCATCCGAACCTCACCAATTCAAAGATATGTTCGCCGGCGACGGCGATGCAGCTAATTCAATGTCTGAAGTCGATTTTTTCCTTTTTCCCCTTTTCGCATAAGATGGAAGGCTTATAAACCAAAACAGAAATAAAGCTAGCTACAGACGCTAGGTAACGCCACTCTCGTGCTGAATCCTCCACACGGTTTCCCGTGCTGAATCCTCCTCACGGTTTCACCGGAGGGCATTCGGAGTCCTAGCCCAAGGGGTTGGGTGAGTAAATGATCCGAAGCCGTTAGGTCCGTCCGAACCGTCTGAAATTTTTTCTATTTGGATCCATCACGGGCGGGCTTAAACGGGACGGATTCTGATTTAATCGGGACGGGTTCTGAGTAAGGCCTCAGGCTACCTATGCCCACCCGTTTATTTTTTTATTTTTTTATGTATTAAAATTTATATAAATTGTTATATCTCATTACAATTTTCAAACTATGCTCTTGGTCTAGTGGTAAGGGAGCAGCCTTACTTTTTTCTATGTTCCATCTTCGATACCTAGCTTTGCACTCAATTAACTATTTTTTTATAACTCAGCCAACACAGCAAGCCTTGAACCCTTTAGTCTCGTTCTTCATTCTCTTCTTTTATCCTCAGAGCTGCGTCACCGCCTCCCCAAAGCTTCGCGTCTGTCTTCGTTCTTTCATCTCCCGTCAGCCACCTTTGCGTCAGTCTCAGCATGCAGCAGGGGAGACTCTAGTTCTCCACTCAACGCCACCTCCCGGTTCTTCGTCTTCATGGTTGTGCTCTGCTCGCAGCCTTGGATCGCCCGGTCATGGTCGCCTATTCTTAGATTGCTAGCTGAGGGAACAAGCTTCGCCTCAGATTTGCAAATCTACCGAGTTTTTTGGGAAAATGGAGGTCAAGATGGATGAGAAGCAGGATCTGAACTGGGATTGGGAAGATGATGAAGCTAAGATCGGAGGTAACTGGCTACTAATTGGGAAGTTATTAACTGGCTTTTAATTGATGCTCTCTTCGATTTGCTGAAGCTTTGTTTCTCTCTTCGATTTCTCCAAGACGTTGATGCTCTCTCTGGTTTTTTTTTGCTTTAAGAAAGGCTCTAATCATTAGAGTCTGATCATTAGAAAAGCTCAACGGTATTACTCATTATGTTTGGAAATCCTTGGCCTTAAATGCAGTTTTCGCAGGTAAAAATGTTTCTCTGTAGTTGGAAGATCAAGCTGCGCAAAGTTTTTAGGCTGAGAAAGAAGAAAACGGCAACGCACCCCAGCACTTAGATCTCATCTCGCCGGTGAAGAAGAATACGGCATCGGCTTGAAAAGCGATTCACAGTTCCCCTCATTCGATCCGTCTCCTTCCTGGAATCGACTTCCGCCCGGGGGCTCCCTTACCCTTTAGCTTGGAGCAGGAAAAAGGTCAAAAAAAAGTAAAATAAACGGGTTGCCCGATTAACCCGACCGAACCCAGTGAGTTTTATGGCAACCCGTTTATGCGGGCTCAAACGGGCTTATAGCCTGAACCCGTGTAAAGTTAAACGGGCGGGCATGGGTTGGCCATCAGGCCAGCCCGCCCCGCCCGTTGCTCTGCCCTACCAAGAAGGGCCTTCTTTGCAAGGAGATCGCAACCACCCTTTTAATCCAACGGTTCTTAATACACCATCACACCTATGTTTCAACTTTAGGGCAATATTTTTAGAAAACAGCATCAGGCCCATGATAGCACCATAATATCAAAAAAGTCCAATGAATTTGGCTCTCTTGCGGTGAAATATGAATGTGATATGCAATTAATTACCTTTATGCCCTCAATTATTGAAAGCATTCTGTCAATAAGCAGCTTCAAACCCATCGTTGTAGAATTTCGTCGCAATCATCTGAGGAGACAATGTTGATGTTGCCGTCACTGAGAGATTGAAGAGTCACCGTCGTTGAGAGCATAAGTCGCTATCACTAAGCTGAAGAAGAAGCATTTCGATCTCCTCCATTTTACAGTCCGTCGTCGTTGGAGAAGTCATCACGGATCCTTACCCACAAAGCCGAAACTTGAGTTTTTTACTCCAAAACTCGAGTTTTGCAATCAAAACTTCTGGGTTGGTGCCAAAACTCGAGTTTTGGCTTCAAAAACTCAAGTTATATCAAGTGTAGTAAATGACTTATCAATCCAACTTAATGACTTGCTAATCCGACTTGTCAACTTGTCAAGTAGTAGACATGCTTTGGCCTCTGCTTTAAAATAGTTATAGATTCTTAAATATTTCGTTGTCATTAACCTATTTGAAGAGACTGTTTTATTATTTGCATGTTTTTAAGGGTATTTATATATCATCCCCCCATCAAGTTAGTTTGTCCAACACTGAATTAAAAAAAGCCAGTATTAAGAATTTAAAACAAGGACTAACGTTGGAAAACATAGCTATAAGCCCGTACAAAAAACGATCGTAATTGAAATTATCTACACTATTACAGAGTATAGTTTTTACTACTGAAATTCACATTCTTTTTTAAAAAATGGAGTAAAAAATAAAGGCGGTGGCATTGTTGAAATTATAGGAATAGGCACGACAGTTTTAGACGCCCTATCTCTTAGATAAGGCGCCTAAAGGTGCCTTTAGGCACCCTATATTTGAGATAGGGTGCCTAAAGGGCGCCAGTTCAACTTTAGGCGCCCTATATCTAATATAAGGCGCCTAAAAGGGCGCCCGATTTTACCCCTCTTTTCTCACTTTCACTCAATTAACCTAACCGCTATTCTCTCCCCTTCCCGCGCTATTTTTCATACTCCCACACTCTCAATTATTCGTTGGAGGCATTAGTGGCGGGAGACCTCTGCTCATTATTCGATTCATCCACTCATCCAAGAGCTCAGTTCTCTCCTCACGCCGCCACTCCTCCAGAGACCGACAAAGCTTCCTCATCCATCACAGAACCACCACACCAGCGAACATCTTCCTTATTCCATCGCGCCATCGCTCGCTCGTTGCTGCTTCAACCACTTAGCCGTTCACCTCACTTCCAGGAGACTTCATTCAACCACACCCACGCATCCTCAACTCTCTCCGTCGCTGCCTCCTCGCTCGCTCCAACTCTCTCCTTCTCTCTTTGTTTGTTTTCCTCGTAAATTTAACGATTAACTCCCTTTTCCATCGCATCATTTGCTCGTGCTTTACTATCCGTACATGATACTCTGCCTTGTGTTCTTGAATTATATCTATATTTTTCATTTTCAATTTTAATGTTCGTATTATTCGTTCATATTTTGTTTACTCTTTGAGGTTACGCACAGTGTATGATGATATCAATGTCTTCTTGCCATTTATGTAGAAAATCTTGAAGTTTTAAGTGAGAAATCCTTACGCTTGCAAATATTTTGTTATTGCGTTTGTCTCTATTGCGTTTGAAATTTGAATTGTGTTTCTTTGCCACAAATTTACATTTGCTCAGTAATTAAACAGAACGCTTGTTTTTTAAAAAATATTCATATGCACTTAGGGCGCCGTAAGTCCCGTAGGCTATACCTACGGCGCCTTTCATGATATAGGATGCCGTAGGCCCTAACTTTTTACTCCCATCACATACACGCCCCCTGAGAAATGACGTCAATTGAATTAAAAATAAAGCGTAAAAAATACTTTTTGTAGTAGTGTTAATATTGTATATGGCCTGTCATATCTATGCACAAGAGGTCAAAAGTAAAGCCTGCTTCTTATTCATTCCTATCTGGTTCACTATATTCACGTCGTTTTCGAAGCACCAAACTGATGATAAGTTAGAAAAAGCCCACCTCGCTCCTATTCTCGCACTTACCGCGTTATTGTCTTTGAAGCTGCAGAGTCCATAGGTAATCCTCTTTCTCCTACTCGATCGTCTCTAACATAAAAACCATATCCATATACTTTTACAACGATCTAGGATTACAGAAGCTTCGTATTTTTTCCCGAGTTGACTAGGGCTCGTTTGGTAACCTGGTTGCCAAAATCTAGGCTTCAAATCTAGGTTTGAACTAGATTTTCTCTTTCCTACTTTTTCCTCTTTTCTCTTTCATACTTTTTCTCTATTTCTCTTTCTTACTTTCCTCTTTCCTACCCATTTTTTTGCTTCGGAATCCGGAAAAGCTATAACTTTCCAAACATAAATCACTCTTCAAAACCTAGTTTTTACCTCGAAATCTGTGAAACCTAGGTTTCAAACCTGGTTTCCAAACAAGCCCTAAATTGACATTATGATACTTGGATCGTAGTTTCTTTAATCCCAGAGCCACCATGTTGAAGAAGGATCTAGAGCCAAAAGAGGAGAAGGAAGTGGAACGTAAGATTTTTCTTAGAGCACATTATTGAGTGCTTGACAGTGGCTGAATTGTGCACACTGGCACATGTGTGTTCTTCTTTGAGAGTCAAATGCAGATGTGATCATTTATGGGAGAAGCATATAAAACGTAAGTGGGGGAAATTAATTGGTAATGTTGCTTATCAAGAATGGAGATGACATTTTTTTTTGGTGAAATGGAGATGACATTTAGCAACGAGAGGGAGAGGCAAAAATCATTTTAGTGCTGGTCATCAACAAGTTCAAAATGGATCGCTGGGATCTTTCGCAGGTGTTTGGCCAATTTTTGTACTGGATCATTTGCAAGCCGCCTGGTAATTCAATTTCAGAATATTCAACGATGGCCTGGTATTTTTATCTTGAAAAATGGAAATTCTGGTTTCCTGCTCAAGTCTACACGGTTAAAGGCTTTACTATAATGCATCATATATAACGTAGCTCCACTAATTTATTTTGGAGACTATAAGCCCTTTTGAACACTGCAAGCCGCCTGGTAATTCATTTTGCTCTTCCCCCAGCTCCAGCTCGATGCTCTCTGCACCAGACCACACAGGCGATGCCGAACAGCTCGTCCTCTCTGGTCTTCGACGCTCTCTGCACCAGCTCTGGCCGCCTACGCTTGCTCAGCTGACTCCTCCTTCTTGCACAGGCGACAACCACCTGCACAGCAGCCGAGCACTCGTCACAGCCGACGCCTATCGCCTAGTCCCTCTGGTTCCAGCTTCCTCGACTTGTCTGCTCCGTTCTCAGCACAACAGACACCAGGACCAGCGACGCACATTCCAAGCACAGCGTCTTCAAGCTCTCGCTCTCCGACACACGCACAGCTCAAGCACACCCAGTCGACGTCTCCGCCGACCTCCTCTCGCTCTATCTGCTTCTCGTTGCTGTTTAGGTTTTGCAATGTTCAGCTCTGTCGCAGCCAACACCTCAGGCACAGTCCAGCTCTCAGCTCTCGGTTTCCAGCGTTCTTCTTTAGTCTTCGAGGTTCAGCTCACCGCCGACGCTCTACTCCAGCGCTCTCTCTCTCAAGCTCGTCCTTAGGTTTTTCACTCCGTCCACATGCTGCCTCCCTGGAAAACGACGCCGTCAACCAGCTCTACAATAAAAGAAAAAAAAAATGCAAGTAATATAAAAAAACAAAACAGTAAAATAAAAAAAAATCTTTTTTTTTAAATTCATAAATGTTTCTAAAATTAATATAAAAGCAATAAAATTCTCAAATCATGTGATCAATCTCTATTTTATCAAAATCTCTCCTAAATATTTTAATTTTGCATTGATAATTCCCCAAACGTAATAAAATATATGTCAAATTGTAGTAAAAATTGGGAGTTATCAGTGTTAAATACATGCTTTATTGGTATGATGCATTTCTCAGCTATAATCACAGAACAAGTCTATTTACGAGCAGGTATTAATAAAAGTATTTCTTTCAAATTATTTGATGTTACAACTAGATTTTTGCAGGGCCTTTGGGAAGCATTCTAGAAGGAGAATAACTGTCTTAATTTCTGAAAATAGTGAGAGTCTCAGAGTTTGAACTCAAAACCATTGTACTTTGAAGTGAATGGCATTATCATTTCATCGAGTTTTAATGTTAAACTGACATATTGTATTGCTGATATATGCACTTTAGATTTGTTGACAATTGAGTTCAGACAGTATTCTCCTGGTTCCCGATGTAATGCTAAATAAAATGAAGCAAGGGGAACAAGCAGATGGAGGAGGTGGCTTTTATAGTGGAATCAGAAAGCTTCACTGTGATGAAATTGAAAAGTGGAAGCATCTTTGCCCACTCCTATTGCGTAGATGTTGAGACCTAAGAGCTTGGCAATATAGTACAAGAGAAGCATTTATATACCGGTTAAAAATAACTTCCTCTGCATCGGTTCTGGAATTGATGCCGAATGAATCAATGCTTAAAGTCTTGATCTCACAAAATGCCGATTTTTTTTTGTTCTAAAATTTTCTTCATGCGTTAGAGAGATCCCATCATTTTAGATGGACAATGAAATTTGCCTTTGGGTTGTAATCTTGAACTCGTGTGGTGCTTGAAATGGTCAATAGCAAGTTATCTGTGAGAAAGGAAGGGCCTGGTGGAGGATATTAGTTTCACTTCATCCAACTGAGCAAGCATACTCATGAAATAAAGCTAAAATATAATTCATCTTTGACTCCAAAGCAGTTGGCCAGGAGATTACAAAAAGGGTATGATACGGGCCAACCTCGTAAATTAAGGAGTTGATGAGATAAAACTCTAGAGGAATTTATCTCTAGATCATTAACTATAAATAAAAGCTTCACAAAAGTTGATCAAACTTTTACAACATAACTGATCAATTAAAACTCTGGAGAAACTTGTCTCTAGGTCTTTAATCATTAAAAGCTCTATAAGAGTTGATCATTGTCTTATGATCCTTTCATATTTTATCCCAAATACAAACCATAAATTAAAATTTGCTGAGAAAAAACTTTTCATTTAATTCCTTAAATAACTGAATGCAAATTGCTCATTGAATAGGAAACTCACACAGTCTAATATGACTCAAAATATTAAAAATATATGATGTCATTTACTTAAATTAAATTAAAAATAATATATTAAATAATATCCTTAAGATCCCTAATTTGACACTCATATAACTACAATAACATCCTAAAAGATAAATAACTAATATATTCTAAATATCATTAAGATGATTTAAAATATCTAAAAGAAAAGTCAAATCTTCCTAATAATCCGCTAAATACAAGATCACACTTTTTTAAATAACAAAATTACATAGAAACCTAAAAAAAAAGATTTAATTATCTTTTTCCATGTGTATCTCTTGATAGTTGAATGCTAAGTAAGATATCTACTTGAATTGACATAATTGCCCTCTGACTCCTATCCGGGTACTCATTATCTCCGGTAACTCCCTCATCTCAAAGATTGCAATCAATGGATGATGGAATGAATTTGTTTGAATTCATAGAAAATGTTGAACAATAAGCTTATAATTAATGTTCCATATATGAATTGATATAATTAATGTTGAACAATTCATATAATTTTACGCATCTTCAAGCCGATATCTTTCTTAAAAATAATAACTCCGAGGCGTGGTTGATTAGGATGGGAAATTTTAACTATTCTATGGACAAGTTATCTTCACTGATTATAACAATTAGAGGTTTCGTGTATATTTCAGTGACATAGAAACACAAAATATGTTAGTTCCCATAGTATATATAGCATAACATTAATATATAGTAGACAGTGACAAGACACAAAAAATTGTGTGTTAAGCAGGATTAGATCACATCTCATGAAACGCGGACATTTTGAGACCATACAACAGTATTCAATTGATCTATGTATTTCTTAATACTTAAGATTGTTATTTATTATTCACATTGTTTTACACGAAAAATTTATAGCCGGGCAAGGGCATGCAAACAAGATATAGTAGTAGCCTGTGGTGGGATGAGTAAAAAACAAAGAACATAGGACAACAAAATTATCATCACCACATCTTGCTTAAGAGATTAGAAGGTAGCTACTACTCTTGATGGGAAAATGAAGAAATTAGAGGCTTGTCTGTTGAAGTTACCAGAACCTATCTTGGAGAACATTCTTGAGAGACTTTCACCAAATGAACTAGGTAGCGTGTCAGAGGTGTGCACTTGTTTGATGCGGAGATGTAGAAGTAACCTATTATGGGAGAAACATGTACAGCGTAGGTGGGGAACACTTCTTGGTGATGTTGCTTGCAGGGAGTGGCGATTACATATGATGAGGATAATAAATAAAGAAAGCCCCTCACTACAAATGAATCCAGATGGATTATTAGGATCCTTCATTGGTGATTGGCCGTTTTTATGCCTGTCTTCGTATTTGGAAAATCCTACAGACTTGACTAATTTATTACCATCAAATTATTCCAGCTTGGCTTTGTATATTTCTCTTCACAGTGGTCGATTTTGGTTCCCCGCTCAAGTCTATAAGGTGACACCGGCAAGTTATTTCGCACTCATATCAACTCTTCCTTATGTCATAATTAATCTTTATAATCTCCGTCACAAGACTGAAATTTTGTTTATTTTACAATGATTAGTTTCAGCTTCCAAAGCGATATAATGCGTTACTCAGATATGATCATATTCCAAATACCTTCCAAGCAAGGTATTATATTGTTGAGATATAGTTATTGGATTAAAGTTGCATATTCTTCGTACCTAATTTATTCTTAAAAGTTTTCAAGCGTTCATGATCTATATAGCTTTTTGTTGCAGGTATCCAACGGATGAGTGGCGAGTGATTGAGAAAAATATAACATGGGATAGATTAAGATTATCCCCAGCTCACACTTCTCCATATGCTATTTATGTGTCTAGTAATAGTGAATTGAAACCCGGTGATCATGTTGAGGTCCAGATGAGAAAACGCAGCCGAACATATTGTAATAGTTCTTTTCCAATAATCAATTCACTGTATTGCTAGGGATCCATTATTAATATTGATCAATTTAATTATCATTTTAAGTTATTATTTTAATCATAAATTATGAATGGGATGTAGATTGGTGCTATGGCGTTATTGATCACTTGGAATCATGTGACAAACACAGGAACGATCATTGCACTTGTGAGCATAGCGGTAAGTTAAAATCATTTATAAGTGAATAATGCAAAAAGAGTGTGTGTGATATACACAGTTACACACATGTACGTGAGTATGAAATTACTGATATATACATATATATATATATATTATAACCAAAGATGATATTTTGATTGTTGGATGTGCGTGTGGATAGAAATGTTAGTGGTGTTGTTCAAGCTTCAACACTCACAATGGAAATCCATAGTAATAAAGCGACAGGTGAATGGGGAACAAAAAACTGGA
>JANTPZ010122361.1:0-11803 GCA_025593235.1 Vachellia pachyceras | reverse complement strand
CCGACGCCAGACCCCGCAACGACGTCGAAATAGGCAGCGATGTGGGCATTAGGGTTCCCGGATTTGCGGCGGAGGCAGGCTTCAAGGTGAACCAACGACTTGGCAGCGAGGATGCCGTCGGTGGCACCCCTCCCGTCAATGCAGAGAATTCTGACCTTACCAGTGTTGTGTTTGGGAGATTTGGCGTCTTCTTGAGCAATCTGAGCAGGGTTGGCAACGACGGTCTTGGGATTCTTGGGCTCGTTGTAGCCAAAGAGGAACTTGTTTTCCAATATGGAGAAGATTTCGTAGGTGAGCCTGTCAACTTGGAAGGTAGAGTGAATGTTAGAAATTGCCGCCATTTCTGCAAGTTTCAGTTAGTAGATAGAGAAAGTTGGAGGGGGGAGGGGGAGAGATATTGAAAGTTGAAAATGAGGAGACTGTAATGATGAGTATTTGAGTAGAAGAGGAGAAAGGAGGAAGCGTGGATGAAGAGAAGAGGAGGCGAAGGTGGGGTGCATATATAGGGAGCCAAGGGAATTGAGGGAGAACGATAGTGAGTGCGATCATCCAAGGAACATTCCTATGGCGGAGCAACTTTATTGGATGCGTGTGAATTTAAAAATTTGGGTGGTGGGAATAGTTCCTGCTTCAGCAGTATCTTTACATATTTGTACTTTCCCTTTTCTTTAATTGCCATGCCATCCAGAGTCTCTTTATCCGTATACTTTATATATGTTTAGCATGCATGTTTTAAAATTCAGTGGAGGGAAGGTCAGTCTTGACCAATGACGTGCCCGATGTTTTTTTAAAAAAAAAAAAAAAGTGGTTTCCTCTTATTTGTCTAAGTGTACATATATTCATTTCACACTTACTTGCTATTGAGCAACGGAGCAATTAGACACAGTGATAGTTTATATATAGGCTTCTTTAATTTCTTTCCAAATACAGGTTCGTCACTACTCAAGAACTGAACCAATAATACTTGATGCATGTATGCATATCGTGCATGCTGTACATAATTTAGTGAACAGTGACTCTGCCTCATCATCCCTCCCTACAGCCTCATTACGAGATAAGGACAAGGGAGAGGGAAGCTAAGGAGAGTTGACCCCCCTCCCCCGGGATCATTTAATTAAATGATATTCCCGGAGGGCAGGGGAGGGGATGTTTATAATAATAATCTCTAGTCTCTAACCCTGTGAACTGTCGGAACCGGAGTTGTCGGGATCGGAGTGTACTATGCGCTGTCCACCCCCCCAACCCTGCCGTACCATGCCGTTGTACAGTTGTAGCCGCCGGCCACCAACCATCCCTCCTTCCTTCCTCCTTCCCACTTCAATTCTACAGCATATATCCTCCTCCTCCCTCCCTCCCTCCCTCCCTGTGCATATAATGAATATATTCAATTCAATGTCATACTTCCTCCTTCCTCATACCGCCCATCGTTCTTTACAGGTTATCATTCGGTTGCTAATGAAACTTAAAATTAGTCCCACCTACTTCCCATGAACATTAATATCACTGCAGGTTATTAACTGCATATATATATATATATATAACACACACTAAGCTGATAAGCATGAAGAGAGAGAGAGAGAGAGAGAGTTTGTTTGAATTTAATTCTCTCCATTTATGCGTGTCATTCTTGATCATGCGGGACCATGCTAATCTTCATGGTTTCGAATTGATCGACGTACGTATGTTTTTTTTTGGGAGGGGGGTGGGGCAGTGAAAGGCACGAAACAGGACCCGACCATGGCAAGAAACTGACCCAATACAACGCTGCAGCAATCCCTCCTCACACGTGTGTGCTTCTCCTCCACCGCCCCTCCTTTTTTTTATTCATTTATTTCATAAAGTGTCCGTTTGGGAATGCGGTACAGAAGTATTTTTACGTAAGTTGAGGTAAATATATGAAGAAGATTATCTCGTTTTACCGAAAAACACTGTTGAACGTGCGTTTGGCTTTTCCAAACGCTCCAACAAACAAACCCAATATCTCTCTCAGCCCTTCCTTCATATCCCACATTTTATTTCTATTGAATTTATCTACCCCTCAAAATATCTCCAACTTCAGCCCCAAAAAAAAAAGATCTTTCATTTTCTCAGACAAAAAATATGCTTTCAATTTTCAGTCTCTCAACCGTTTTGGCTGCTATTCCTTTCATTAAGTTTTTAAATCCTTTTAACTTTAAAAATATAATATAGGAGTACTGAGACATTAAGGTTTCAACATGTGTCTCAACAATCCACTGCTACAAAAGATAAATGTAAGTAGTGCACGATTTTGTACAAAAAAACCTAGGTGAGTTGGATTTATTGGCATCAAAGTTAGGATGTGCTTCTGGATTTAAAGAGAACTCACATATTGTCCATCAACAACGTCCATCCTCGACGGGATTTGAACTGACAACGTTATGATTATGAGTTGACAAATTACCAACTAAACCAATCTTTATTAGCAGCTTCTATATTTTTTATTTTTAAAGCCATTAAACAATGGAAGCGTTACAACATATTGATGAAAGTAAATTGAAGGGGTGTGTGTGAGACTGTTGCACTTTACATAGGGCTATAGTTTGTTGTTGTTCACTGTTTGACAACAAGTCGTCGTTAAAGAGTTATTGCCGTAACGATTGTTGCTAAAATTATCGGTAGAGACAAAAAAGCCGTCAAGTCACCGACAAATGCCACATAATCACCAGTTGGCGCAACGTCACCGACAATTGTCACATCACCACCATTATCTACACACCACATATCATCACATATATATCACCACCTCACACTGTCACGTGTCACCAATTAATTAATATGAAAATTTTCCTTTTTCAAGAATCGAACCTCTAACGCCTTTGGGTGCACATGAGCCTTTACAGTTGAGGTGCAATTACTTTACATATTTTAAACACATATTTAAATACATATAATATCTTACTACATAATAAATTATAGACATGTATATTTACACGTATATCTATATATAATATTATTAGAATCTAAAAGTAAATCGGATGATAACTTTAATGTATGTGTTTTTACTGCAATATACAGAGAATGCATGTTGGAAGATCATGGAGATTGAATTCATGATGAACATGGAGAGCTAGAGGTTTGCTTTCAGAAAAAGGAAAGGTCAAGAAAGGGAATTAAGTCGAAATGGTAATTGAGATATGGACACACGCATGCATACAGAGATTCCCGGGGGGGGTGATTGGATTGGATTGGATTGGATTTACTCTCATCGATCAGCTGGCCTTGGATGGGGTCCTTCAACGTGACCGCACTGCAGAATCATAAATTATCACCAGACATCTACCAAATAGTAACTGTGCAACACAACGAGGAAGAGAGAGAGACAGCAACCAGTTAAAGAAAAAAGGGATCACGGCCTCGATCAGCTCCTTCAACAAACTTCAAACTCAAGTATTTTCCTTTTCCTTCTCTTTTCAAAAATCTCCCCCCTCCCCCCATCAAGTGAACTCTCCATTCCTCGTCCCATTCCTTAAATGACGGATCATAATTAGCCTTCATGCCCCCCACCACACACACACTTGTACTCTTAAACATTGCCAGGCAAGAGGATATTTATATTAACGATAGGATTTAAACTTACGACTTTATGGGTTACGTACATATAAGCCAACTCATTACTAAGTATACAAGCCTATGCTAACTTCTCACGTTAATCTATCATCTCCCCTCCTTAGCCAAAGCTCCCCAGCCACCAATAGGATCCTTAATGAATTGATTTGAATGTGTGTGACTCGAGCTCGTGCTTACGTACGTACAAAGTGATTAATGGATTTAATTGGCGTGTTAATGAGATGTAATAATGTATGTATAATAATAAAGAAGGCGTAAGTTTCGGGGCTTGAGCACCGACGATCTAAAGATATGCGATGTTCCAAGGAAGGTCACAATTTGATTCGGAATTAATAGAAAAGAGAGGGTTGGTTTGGAGAGGCAATTATATTGTAGGGAATATATATATATATATATATAGCAGCACCAGCGATTAAGCAACTAGCTAGATACGTAAGCGGTTGGCAAGATTCATTACAAGATTATTGCACTGCTACTACTTCTCCATCCATCACTCTTGTATTCATTAATTGAATTAACACTTTGAAGGAAGCAAACACTTTTAATTTCCCACCTTCACTTGTCGGCCAAAACACACTATTCATGCATCCCTCTTTCCTCTAATCATCTATCATCACATCCCTCCATCTCACTTAATTATATATATAAAACAATTTTGAAAACTAGCTAGAGCTATCTCTTTTATATTATATATATATATATATATATATATTAATGTGCCACCTTGATTGACGTATTTGCGCTTTGGTTTCACCGGACAGACAGCCATTTGTTTTAGCTTTGCCGATCATATAATATATGTGCTTAGCCCTTTAATCATTCAGGTTTGTTGCATTTAATATTGCTTCCCATCATCATCATGTCTGTAAGCATTCCGGGGGGCCATTCTCTTTCTTTTCTTGTTCCTATATCTTTCCTCATCTTTTCACCATTATGTATATATATTCCCCGTGACACTCCTGGGTCCTGGCCTATCTTTTATTCTTTTATATATATATATATTCGAGAAAAATTATTTAAAGCCTCGGTTGGGGGCAGTCATTCTCTAAAGGTGTTTCTCTAGTTGTGTTCACCCATATTTGAATTTGAAACCTCTTCTACTATAGGATAAACGCTCGCTTATTGGTAGAATCCCTTTTACTCTGTTGAGTGCTGGCTTCTTTAATTTGAATTAAGAAAAGCATAGTTTGAATGAATGGAATGTCCGTTTGCATCCTATGTTAAGTTGTGTGTACTGTGTGCAAAAAGTTTGAATCTTTTCTCAGATGTGAATCACTACTGGCTACATTATATTATTGTTGTGTGTTCTTATAAGAATATGAATAGAGAAAAGCATATCTCTAGCTAGATATCGACAGATTCCTTCTTGCAAATTGAGATTTATTTCCTTCGAATATTCACCTTCTTTTTTTTCTTTACTGTAAATATAATGAGACCCTGTTTCTCTGCTGCTGAAAAAAACATATGCTGTCTGGTCGAATAATTGTGGGGGCTTGTGAAAATTCACGAGCAGCAACATATTGAGCATGAACAGATAAACTTTAATTTCTTCCATAATGAGGATTATTGGTGATAATGACCTACGACAGAGATTGTGACAACTGACAAAGACCACCATTAAAAAAAATATTCAAAAACATCAACTTTTTTCCTCCCATAATAACACCAACCAGTTTCTATAAAATATTATGTGCTTGTTTGGGAATTCCGTTGGAAAAATGGATTTTACAGATTTTAAGGCATTTTGGGAATTTCGAGATGGTTTTACGGATTTCAAGATGGTTTTTATGAATTTCGAGATGGTTTTTACAGATTTCGAGATGGTTTTGTCTCGGTTTACGTGCACCGTTTGGGAAAATGGCTTCCCAAACAGGCACTATATGTTAGGTCCTAACGAATTCAAATTGATATTCATCAAGTCAAATCATAGATCAACTTTCTTCATATGATATTCGAATTAAGCTACTTAAATCAACCATATTACTGTTTTTTTTTGTTTGCTTGGAGTAGAGTGAGGGAATATTCATCTCCTTAATTAATAAGACAGTAACAAAATCACATTTGAACGACAGAATGAATGCTGTTGATAAAACACTTACCGGTATTATTGTTACCAACGCTGTCGATATGCTACATAGTCACTGTAGTTTCCGTTAAGATCGTTGCATCAATCAACGCTTTTAATTTGCAGTTGAAAAAAAACACTAACTAATTAATTTGTTACTGTCTACTCCCGTCTCTTTCACAAAACTTTATATATATATATATATATATATAGTCAGCAAACTACGAAATGTTTGAAAAGAAAGAGAGTTAATATATCTTTGTTCATCAGCATGGTGACAAACTAAAGAGTGGCTGTGGTACTTGTACGTAGGAGTAATTAATTAATTAATTGTTCAGCAGGTATTGGTTAATAGATATTTAAATGAGGACGAAGAAGACGAAGGTTCTCAAGTATAAAAGATTAATGGTATAATAATGAAGGTTGTAAAATGGAAGTGCGTGTAGTGGGAAGGTGTTGTTGAGGTGAAGAGGAAGAGAGGCATGTACGTATAATAATGGAGGATTTGGACACAAGAATATTAGGAACATGATCAAGTGTTGGCGTGTGTTTTGTGGATATGATTAAGATAATGCATCACTTGTCGGAAGGCCAAGCAAAGGGAATCATATCATCACCTTTCACCCCATATATATATATATATTTAGATGTTAATTAAATACATTAATGAAGCAACCTAGCATGCCATATTATTTAATAATTCCACATCTCTTGTCTTAACTACATGTATCCAGTACATTCATTATTTTCATCATTCATTTTCAGAAAATATATATGCTTTGATTTTTTGTTGTCCATTTTGAGATGGGCATTGTGAAATGGAATATCTCATCCTTAATGCTCAACCACTCCTATTGGTAGGGTAAAAGAGTTGTTTGTTTTAGTAATTCATGACACAACACACCTAGTACTCACGATTTTGTTACATAAATACAAATTTTTACCCCTAATTTATTATTGGGTTAAGGTGCATACTTTTCATATGAATCCAATACCCTAAAGTATTTCGCAGTGCATCCGGCGCTTTGAAGTACTATTTCAGATGTACATAAAACCTTAAAATATTTTTTAGTACATTTAACATTAAGACAAGAAATACTTTAGAATAGTTGATGCATCGTAAAAATACTTTAGTATCCATTACAGAATTGAATACACCTTACTTAACCATTTATTGTTTGTTAGTATAGGAAGCGTAGTATACATTATACATAGGGGGTAAATGTGAAAAAATTATGATATTTTTAAGAGAAATTAAATTATGTTTGAGTTTTCCCTAGAAAGTACATGAGTATTATTTAAGCAGTGAAGGTGGCGATGTGTAAGGACAGGGAGAGTAGTGATCTCCCAAAAGAGATTTGGACTGCCTCCCATACATTGCCTTCCCTTCCCTATGCAGAAAGAACTACACGTTGGAAGGAAGCTGCTTACAAAATGAATCATAGCTCCGTTTGGATAGCCCGTTAGGAAAACGGACACAGATTCCGAGGTAGTTTATATGAGAGGAAAAGTGTATCGGTAAGCGCACCTATTGTGCTAACGGGCTTACCAAACGGAGCTATATCGTCTCTTTTGAATGGATTATATTATTGTACGTAGTTTAATTAATAGAATTTGATCATCATTTGGATTTCATAATTAAGTGGTTGAAACCAAAATGTATGTGATCGAGGATCCAGAGTTACCAATTCATTATATGTCTCCCCTACACATTACGGAAAGCTGCTGGACTCCCCCAAAAAAGCATTAGCATCACATGATTTGCTTGTAAACCTACCTGGCCTCTTTAATGTGAAACCATAATATATATAATGGATACAATTAATTGTGCGTATGAATCCAAACTTGGAATATAATTCTCTTTATCATGCCATGCCTCAGTAGTTTACGAATTCAAAGTTAATCCCAGCACAAAACGCTTTAATAATTTAAACAACTACTAGGTTTCAAGTAAGCCCGACAATACTCAGGATCAATCTAATAAGCAAATAGTTACTGCAGTAGCAGTAGTATTAATAACAATAGGTGAAGCTGATGAATATAATAGCTCGTTTGATACGTAAAATTCATTTTGATTGATATAGAAATGGATATGGATATGGAACTAGAAATGGAAATGGATACAGAAATGCAGTTTAAAAGTATGTTTGGTATGTCATTAAAATGAGACATGTATTTTTACATAAAAATATCTAAAAGCCCTTAAAAATTCAAAAAATCTTTTTTTTGTAGGTTTAAAATGAATTCCATGCATTTTGTCCAATTCCATGCATTTTTGTTCAATTCCACACCTTACCTCATGGAATTGATTTCCATGCATTTTTTATTGAATTGACTTCTACATAGAAACCAATTCCATGGTATCAAACAAGCTCTATTATGGAAATTATTTTTATTTTCATATCCACCCATCCCAATTCCATAGTACCAAACAAGCCATAAATGTCATCAAGCGAGATGAAATGATGACACGTAAACATAAAGAATAGGAGGGAGGGAAGAGTGATCCATATCGTATGTAGTGCTGAAGAAGCCTATGCTTCTTTCCTTCCAAGACGGTTTTGTTTAGCGAAATGGTGGGAATTAAGCAACGTAACACGGTTTCAAGCTCTAAAGCAAAATGGCGTCCAAGCTAAACAAATAAAAGGCCGTTTGGGAACGTCGTGAAGAAGTTTTTTTTATCATTTACGAGATAAATGTGTAACGGAGATTATCTCATTTTACAGAAAAATACTATTAAATGTATGTTTGGTTTTTCTAAATGTGGTTCGAAACATGACCAAAAAGATTAAATTGAAAACTTCTAGTGTACCGAATCATTTGTAACATCCAAATGACATACTTAATGATCTCAAGTTACCGATTTTGCCCTTTTCTTGCAAGCCTTACCTTAAAAGCCCGTTTTAAGACCCATTTCACTGCCCATATCAAATCGGGCTGAATATTCTGGACCTCTCTGCTCACACAGAAAAGCTTCAACCACCAAAAAAGGCCGGGCTCATGCATGCTATTAATATTGTTTAATTTGTATATAATAATCAAAGAATAGTTTATCACAAATTAAAATTTAGCTTTTTATTGCTAAAGCAATTCCGTGTATTTTCCTGTTCGATTCGAAGCAATGTCAGACACTAAATGTATTTGATGCGTACCAATCCATCAACCAATGTATTCGATGTAAACTGTTTAAATAAAATTTGAACGCATCCAAATTTAAAAGTTCTTATTCATAATTTTTAAACAATCGATTCAATTTTTTTTGGAAAAAAAGACTCACATCAGTTAAAATGTATTTTTCAATTTTCATTTATTTGAATAAAATTTATTAAAAATGTGAAAAATAAAACAACATTAAACTTCAACCATACATATATTTGGTGCTGGTCCAAACCATACAGGAAGGGAGTAGTCAAAGTCCAGGGTGATGCAATGTGCAGCCTTTGAATTCGCCATCGAAGAAACCTGATATTATTGGATGGATAGCTATCTATCTCATTTCTCTCATTCATTGCATCAAAATAAATCAAAGTCTACGTACACCATATATATATATATATAACAAAAACAATTAGTGAAAATAGCATCGAATAATTTTCTTAGGCAAAATATATATCAGTAGAATAAAACTTGCTGATAGCCTCCATCATAATAAATGATAAAATAAGCAAATCTTATGGACATTAGTAAATATGGGATCTCCTTACCTAATACCTACTACATATTCTCTGCCAACCATAGACTTGTCTTACAAAATATTAGGACGTTTTGAACATAAATTAGTTTATTTAGTTCCGTTGTCCTCTTGGCCCGTTTGAAATGGAAAGTTCAAAAAATCGAACCGGACATTAAATCTGATGAGACAATGGTTCAAGGTTTAATTGACAGATCTCGATGAATTCAGAGTCACATCGGATATAAAATTGATGAGTAAAACATAGATTGTTATTTTATTTTATCCCATATTTTAAAATTTTAGAGTTTAATTAAACATCAATAATAAAAAATAATTAGAATAAAATGAATTAATTTTATATTATTTTCTCATGGTTAAATTCGTTTGAATTGAAAATAGATAATCAAAAACTAATTTTGTTACTATATTTTTTTTAAAAAAAATTATCAAATCACATACTCTTACTTTAGTTTCATTTTTTTTTGTGTTTTTAACTTTTAAATTTTCTTTTAAAAACAAATTGGTAAACCCGTCAAGCCGATCGGTTAGATTGGGTTGACGAAAGATCAACGGATCAATCCAATACCGGTTGGATTAGATCCATAACCGGTTTGTCAATTTGAGACTTAGGCTGACATGTCCAGTTCTTGCACTATGATAAAATGGACCATATCATGGTCAAATTCATCCGATTTGACATTTGTTGTTAAAGTTACTTCTGCAAGGCTTTGAACTTTATTGTGAAAATTTAATAACCGTTCAGACTATAATTTCATAAAAAATATTCAGTTTTTTTGACAGATCGAATGGACGAGACACTTGTGTCTGTGTAAGGTAATGATATAAAGGGAGATTTAGTCTCATATCCCAAATAAATAAAATATTTAATGAGAGATCTTATTAATAATATGAGGTATTATCAACACAGTTGTTGTTAATACAAGGATCTCATGTTGTCAATGGGACCTCTCATTAAATATTTTTATTTATGGGACCATTCCTTAAATATTTTGCTTATTTAGAACTGAGACTAAATTTCTCTAGTATAAACTACTTTTTGAACGTAATTTACTATATATAATATGTATGTTAGATGGATTCTGTTTTAACTTGCATGAAAATTTTTTTTCAACATTAATACAAACAGCTTGCAATTGGTTAGTTGCACGCCGAACTGTGATTATAGCAGCTGGCTTGTTGTACCTTATACTCAATGCATCATTATCCAACATAACTACTATTATTTTATTCCCTTGCGATACTATAATGCTGGAAAAATGGGCTCAATCCGTTAACCCGCGGGCTGAGACGGAAATGGCAACCCTATAAAATTGGGTTAAATGGGTTCAGTCCGTTTCCCAGCACTAGATATTAATAATCGTCATAATTGAATTATTTTATTTTTCTCATATATTTAGATTTTGTAGGTAATTATTTACTAAGCACATATATATTCTTATTAACATAATCTTATTATCATTAAATATAAACATTTTTTTATAAAATAACTTAAACATTGTTTTTCATGTTGGGGATAAAGTAAAATCTATGAAACATGTATTTCACTATTTTGGCCAAAATAGGATAAACAGAGTAACTTTATACCATATTTTGGTCAATGAAGTTGGTTTAGCTAAACGGAGAAATCGTTAACAATATGGTAATTAAAATTTGAATCTTTATTAAGAGATGCATAAATTTAGTGTTCAATAGTTCTTTAAGTAGGATTACGGACACAGCACACGGATATTTACGTTTGTGGAGAGAAAAAGGAGTACGAAAGAGTTGGGTCAGACAAAGGGATGGCTCTGTTTGGATAGTCCGTTGGGAGAACGGACACAGATTTTGAGGTAAATATGTGAGAGGAGTTTTGTCTCGGTAAGCGCAGGAATGATTTTTGGTTGCCCAAACGGGCTAATCAAACAGAGCAAAATCTTGAGAGCCAGGAGATAGCATCCGAATTCATTGTTGCCAATAAAAAAAAAGAGAAGGAAAATTTGATAAGCATCCAAATTCGATTCATTATCACCGTTAAATCCGAACCCAAGCCAAGCCTTTATTGGGCTTATTTCAAAAAGTGTCAGAGAAGTACTTTTAAGTAAGTCAAGGTAAATATGTGAATGAAATTATCTCGTTTTACAAAAAAATATTGTTGAACATGCTTTTAAGCTCCTGAAAAGCTTTGACAAACGGTGTCATTCTCCCTCCCTCCCTACCTTTCATTCAGTTATACCGTACGTCAATTGTTTTTCAGGTACCAAAGATGAATAATTCCATTCATACGAGATGAGCGAAAGCTGGTCTAAGATCAAACCCATCTAAAAAATTACGATTGATATGATAGAAAACACATGAGGGAGTATCACCTAATTTTGTTTTATTAGTAGAATATATTATGAAAAAATTAAGGAAAGATGATAAAATAAAAGAGAATTGGAGACTGAGATGGAATTGCTGTTATGTTTGCAAAAGAAAAA
>JANTPZ010122360.1:0-11055 GCA_025593235.1 Vachellia pachyceras | reverse complement strand
TGAAAAGATTAAGAGTATATATGATTTAACTATTTATGTTGAAAACCCTAAACTTTTAATTGGGAATTGGGTAATCGAAATTGATTTGTGAATTAATTAAATCTTTGGGTTGAGGGAAATGATTGAATTTTGGATTAGATTAAATAGTTGAGAGTCTATTAACAACTATGAATTTTAAATGAATATTTGAAGAACTTAAATACATAGTCAAGTTGATTATTTAACTTAGTATATTAAATTTGTGTCTACATTATTGTGTAGAATAACTTGATTGTAGTTGGTGCTTTCAAGTATTTTGGAGTTGAGGTAACCGATGTTAATTCATTTTATATGCTTGCATGGATTGTAAGGTATTTTCGATACCTTAATTATGTATTACGAATCTTATCTCTATTTTTATATGTTCAATTTTAGTAAAGGGAGAAGTATTTTCTTTATATATATAAAGGATATGTTTTGCTTAGAGATATGTTTGATGAGCTATTCATAATTCATCTTTATCCGTATCATATTGTGAATTAATGCATTTGTGGGGAATTGACATATTAGGTGTATGGAAGTAGTTGGGTGGTCTTGTGATGATGGGACTTGTGTAATGTATTGTGAATGTATCCACGGTTGCCCCACTACTGATCATAGTGGCTGGCTGTATTGTGACTCACACTCAGGTGGGGAGTCGGCCTAGACCCAGGAGAGAGACCAGGATTTATTGTGACTCACACGCAAGTGGGGAGTCGGCCTAGACCCAGGAGGGAGGCCAGGATTTATTGTGACTCACACGTAAGTGGGGAGTTGTGATGGAGTAATATGGAGGAGTAGGTTGGAGGGATCACTTATGCATTCTAATTGTATTGAATGGAAAACATTGTTTTGTTTGAATATTGTATATCAGCACTGCTTCACTGACTTATAATCCCGTATTGTATATTCTGTGAATTGATTATTAGTTACTGGGACTTTATGTCTCATCCTATTGATATATATATTTTTCAGGAGAGGAACTTAGTGGTTCGAGGCGTGAAGGGAAGGAGCCAACAGTTTGATAATAGCTATCACTATAGGCTTAATAGTTAAGCTATTATAAGGAGAAATGTATATTGCCAAACTTTAGGGTTTGCATACTCTGATTTGTCTTTATCATTATGGTTATGCCGTGACATTCTGTTTATGGTTAACAATTTATCTTTTAGTATCTCTAACCTGTTACGTATCCATTTGAGAGTTATTTATGAACCCGCATGTTTAAGGGGATGCTTAAATGTCGTTGACTCTTGTGGCTTTAATGGTGACTTGTGGGTGAGTTTTGTGTCATGGGTCAAAATGATACTATGAGTTGTGAATGGTTTGTGGGTTGGGTGTCTTACCCATAATTTTGTGCCATGGACCTTGAGGATTTAAAAATTAATTGCATTTAAATGTCAGGTTTGTTTGGAATTACAAATGGTATCAGAAGGGATTACGAGTTACATAATTAATTCTGAATATAATATATGGTTAAATTGTTTAGGGGGTTACATACTTTGCATACTTTAAATTCTCAAATCATTCAACTAGTAATATCGCTACACTGTCACTGTGATTGGTCCTTGAGAATGACAAATTCAATGGACAACATTTCTTGATAGGCATATGTCCTCGATCAACACATTCATGACGAGCATGCAGTCAATGCTCCAAAAAGCAAAGAGAGATGCATAAATGAAGCATAAAGATGATTCTATGGACATAGGATTCTGATGCTTGCCACCATGATTTCAGAGATCCAAAGAGATCTAGAACATATGGAGGCTGATGAGATGATTGTCCATATCAAGGAAATGTTCTGTAAAAGGCAAGGCAAGAAAAGTATGAGACCATTAAGGCCTTACATTTCCGCAAGATAATTAAAAGTACATCAATTAGCTCTCATGTGTTAAAGATGAAAGGTTACATTGATCACCTTAAGAGGTGTGGATTTCCCATGAGTCAGGATTTAGCTACGTATTTGATCTTGAACTCATTCCTCGAAATTTATGACTAGTTTGTCATGAGTTACAACATGGAGAAATCCATTTCTGAACTGCACGGGATGCTCAAAACTGTTGAGTAGAGTATTAAGAAGAGGGCCAACACTATTTTGCTGGTCCAGAAAGGAAATGGTATAAAAAATAAATGTAAGGGAAAATGAAAGGGTAGTGGCTCAATTGGTAAGACAAAAAGGCCCAAACAGGCATGAAGCTAAGCCCACGTCTAAGAAGGCGAAGCCTCTAAAGGAGGGAGTGTGCCTCTTTTGCAATGAACCTAGCCATTTGAAGAGGAATTTTAAACTCTACCTTGAAGATTTGAAAAGGAAAATGAAGGATAGTAAGGCTATCTATTTAGGTATTATGTTATAACATGCATTTTTCAACTTCCTCTACATAGGTATTAGATACTGCATGTGGTTCTCATATTTGTATAAATGTGCAAGGTCTCAAGACAGTAGAAAATTGGAGAAGGGCAAAGTGGGTCTAAAAGTTGGAAATAGAGCAAGAGTTGCTGATTTGGTTGTAGGCACTTATGAATTAGTTTTAGGCAGTGTGCTTTTGTTAGTTTTGAACAATTGCTTTTATGTTCCTACTTTGAGTAGTAACATTATTTCTATCTTATTTGGATAAGAAAGGTTATACTTTCATTATTGAGAATGGTAAATATGCTATTTATTGTAATGATATTTTTTATGCTAATGGTGATCTGTATGTCGATCATTACCTTTTAAACTTAGAACATCCTAATAATGGAAGTATCTATAACATAACTGCCAAAATGACTAAATCAAACGATTTGAATCAAACATACCTGTGGCATTGTCATCTACGTTATATAAATGAGAAACACATTTCTAAGCTCTATCAAGATGAATTTATTAGCTCATTTGATTTTCAATCAATTGATACTTGTGAATCTTACTTATTGGGAAAGATGACTAAGGCACCTTTCACTGAGCATAGTGAGATGATACATACAGATGTGTGCAAACCACTAAATACAACCTATTAGCCTCTGGCATTTGTACGCTTTTTTTTTCTTATAAGGATTATCTTAATAATAAATTTAACTACAACATTGGGTTCGATTGCAACCGGTCAGTTATAACTAACAAAAATTTGCGAGTCAAATTTTATGTTGACTGTTATGGCATACTCTAGAGTTTTTAATGTGACAAATAAATGGGCACAATTGAAAAATCAATTTAATTTTTGATAATTTACTTGTTTTCAATCTCTGACTATAGGGTAGCAACTAGCAAACGAAGAGAACCATTGTTTTTAGCAGGAAACTAAAATCACTCTATTAAAAACTAAACATAAATATTAAAACTTATGTCTATCTTCCTTCATCAACCGCCACCTCTTAATTAATAGGCGGTGGTTAAGATACAAAATTCTCAATCATATTGTGAGTATTTGGCTAAATAATCAGTAAAACCATTGTCCTCTCAAGATGTATGACTAAGCTTTTTAGTCCCTGAGGATAATAAGCCTAACTTCCTTGATGATGTCTCTGAAGCGGTGATCGTTCTCACAAGGTGGATTTTTATACTCATAGCATGATTGACAATTTTTGGAGACAATCATATTTATAGTTTCTGCCTATTCTAACCACCACTTTTGTTGATTTGATTAACTACCACTTCCCTCTTCTTCTTTTGATCAAAACCCACTTCACCCATATAATTCTTATCAAAATTATCTTAAATCCTTTAAACCATTTTATGTGTAAAAGGAAATTATATGCACCATTCATCGATTAGAAACAATTTAATTTATTTGACTTGGATATTTTTATTTACAAATAATATTTTATATTGATATATTGATCATTAACATTCTTTTTATTATATCTTCGCTTGCTTTATGGAATAATGCATCATCATGAATTAAATAAATTATTTTTTGCTCAAAAAAAAAAGTTACCCGAGATCTATCTTATTTGCAAGTTGAGGATGCCATTCGGAAGCCACCTTCTTGAAAATGTTTCATATAATATAATGATAATAAGACCTATCACCTTCAAAGACTAAAATATTGATGATATCGGGCATGTAACTGTCACCATGAATTGACAACTTTACCCATGCATTTCATTTGAAACGACTTACAATGCTACATAGCTAAAAAGATGTGAAATAATATGCGGGACTTTTAATCATGTCGGTGGAAGCACGAGGTCCCTTTGAGTGTGTAGCTTTTACATAACTCTTCTGACCGTTATTGTGTGGTCATCCCTATGTTCTCATAGTGCACTTTCTTAGTCAAGCAAATCCTGACCTTCCAATGGAATATACACTAGAACTATGCTGTCAACCTGATCATCCGATACCATCGTATATCTAATTCATGCAAATAACTCAGATTCTGATTGAAGGATCATGATTTTTTAATAACAATAGTACTACTTCTAATATTTAATATAAGAACAATTAACTTTTTTTTATGATTGAAAAAAAATTAATTAACTTACATATTTATTATTTTTTAAATTAATCTGTATGACTTATAATCCAATATATAATCTAATAAAGCATCTAAAGATTTTAGAATATATATTATAATTAAGAAATTTAATAAATTTTAGTTTTTTTAAAAAGTTAATTGACTCTTGCATTCACACGACTATAAGTAGTAAAACATTCTAAATTGGATATGCTTCTTGATAATTTCTACCAAATATTCCCTAAATTAACTTTGTCAAGTTCTCAAGAAAACCAACTCTTTTTTTTATAGATAAAAATTTTATGTGAGTTGAATCCCAAGTGCTCACCAGGGTTAAAGTATGCCTAATGCTCAAAGAACATTTATAAAAATAATTACAGATCACATGCTAACAAAATCCTCACTTCGATGATGAAATTCGAACTCAAGATTTTGAATTCATTATAGCCATTATAATTGATCAACATATAATTATATCTCCATCAACATATCATACTAAAATTATTAAGAAATAAATCACTTCTTATAATTATAGCCAAACATAATTTCTTTTAAATTTTATATATCCATAGATAAATTCATTAAAAAATAACTAAAAGTAACTTGAAATAATATAATTACTGAACTAATACTCTAATAGTATAGACTGTAGACGATTTGGATTGAAAAGAATGAGGGTACCTCCAAAAATTAAATTTATTCTTGGCAATTATTGAACAAAGTGTGTTTTGTTGGAACTCATTAAAATAAAATTCATCTAATGCAAGTGTACTTTCAAGTGGCTCCGAACCTCCAACATTTTCACAAGAGTGGATTTGCTTTCCCAATTTTACTTTATTTAAGTGATGATATGATGCTTTTAGCATCATGTAACACACAACATATTATTATATATGGTGGTGAGAAGGTTATAATAATTAATAATTAGTTTATAATTAAAGTAACAATTCTTTTTTTAAAAAAGAAATAAAATATAAAGGTCACTTTATGGGGAAAGCCAAGTGAATTGTCAAGGAAGCGCACGTGTGCTGATTCACTCGTATTTGGGTGGATGAGAGTGAGAGCCTCCAATGCTTTTCTACTATTTTAAACTTGCACGAGTGGTTCTCCTTTCCGACCTTTTTTCCCACGGATAGTAGTATCTCACCCGCCAACACCCCCCAACCAAAATAAAAAAAAAATTTTATTGAAAAATAAATTTAATTCACCCGCATATATTTTCTTTTGCCAAATAATTCACCCACATATAATTAATATTAGTATTTGGAAGAATTGTGATAGATCCCCTGTTACCATATTAATTGTAGAATGAGACCTAACCAACTTTGAAATTTGTGGAAGCTTATTTGCATATGGTGGAGCCTTAATTTTATATTGTGGAAAGTCAGTTACATATTGTAAAAGCTCATTTGCATTTGCATATTGACCATTTTGCATTTTTGTGAAAGCTTACTTGTATACGGTGAACCTCAGTTGCATATCGTGGGAATTTCAGTTGCATAAATTGAATGTCTCATTCAACAATTAATTTGGTAATGAGAGATTTATCCCCAGTTATCCCTGACATTAGTAGAAAAATGTTTATTTCAACCGCCCATTCTAGACCGCATTTAGAGAATAAGGTCTAAAAAAATGACCGGTGACATTTTTTTGTAAATAAAAGCATAAATTTTAAATCGTTTAGACCGCATGTGAAAGGTACAGTCTAAAAAGATAATCATTTAAGGTGCGGTGAAAAAAGTAAAAAGAACAATCATTTAGAGTGCACCTTTTAAAGAGTGTCATTTTAAACCGATCTGTAAGGTACAATCTAAAAGATTATTCCTTTAGACTACACCTGAAATATTATTGGGACATTTGCAATCAGGTTCCGAACAGGAGAATTAATGAATGAAAGGTCTTAAAGATTCACAAAATTACCATAAGGTCCTAGGAATAATTGCTAAGGTTATCTTTAACAACTTTTCCAGCCTTCATTAACAACATCATCGGTTACTCTTGAGACCTTATGATAATTTTATGAATCTTTGAGACCTTTCATTCATTCATTATCCTGTTGACTTAATTGTAAATTTCCCAAGATTATTCCTTTGTTATTCCTCTCATTCTACTACCTCAAAAGCCTTCTCTTTTTCATTTTCATACCTTGAAACCCTAGCTTTTCATCTTTAAAAAGAGGGCTTTGATCAAGGAAATAAACCAAGAGGAAGATAGTAGAAGTTGCAAGGAGTAGGAAAATGTAGAGAGTTGGTGGCTTGGTTGAGTTACCTTGTTGTTGTATGAAGCTTTTCTCTCTTCTCCTTGAGAGCTTGAAGATGGCGAAATTTTCAACTTGGAGGGGGAGAGTGGCCGGCCAACTAATGGGAAGAGAGAGGGAGAAATGGCTTGTTAAAGACCCCTCTTAATAAAATGTGTGGTGTGGTTCAAGTCTTGGGGACGAAGTTTGATTTTACTTGGTTGTGGCTGTGCCACTTGTCATCTACTTATTTCTTAGGCAAAAGTGATTTCTGACTTCCCCTAAAAGCTTGGTTGGGCTAATTAGCTCTCTTACTATCCAATTACTTGATCGGTTACACGCATTTCGGTAAAGTAACCTTTATCCGGGTAACTTCCTTTTTACTTTTTCGGAGGCTTTCTCTCTTATGTGGCGCCATTCCCTAGGACTCCTTGCATAAGTGGCATCATGTCCTAGTCCAAAATATCCCTGGTTTTCCACGTAATTTGTCAGGATTCCTCGATTCCTGCAAAACACCGTAAAATGTGCTTCCGGCGACCAATTTGACTTAAGGGCATGGAAAAATTCTAGAATTTTCCCTGATACTCCAGCCCTTTTTCGTTCCTCAAAATTCTTCCCGGATTTTCCGTAATTAATTTTCTAAGAATCCTTTTTCTGGGTTTTTGGGTACTGTTGTTCTCCGTACTAAGAGACTACCCGCACCAGATACTGGATAATAATTTTATTAAATACTTTAAGACCCAACTAAACTTTTCTTAGTTCGGGTCTCTGGCATTTGAGGACTCCTGCTACCTCAAATAATTATATCTCAGTCTTCAAGTCCTCCAAAAACCCTTAATTACAAAAATGCCATTGCATTCATTTCTCTTTCTTACTTTCTTCATAATTACAAAAATGCCACTACCTCTTACTTCTCTCATAATTACCAAAATGCTATCACTTTTTCTACTCTTTCTAAATTCCAACCTTACCCTTAGTTGACCTTGACATTTTTGGTCAACTTTGATTTTTTGGTTGACTTTTGACCAAATTACTAAAATGTCCTTATTATTTGATGAAATTTTGCGCCCTAGACCTTTTTAATCAAAATGACCATTTTACCCTTGTCATTTATGCCAAATGACAATTTTGCCCTTGGGTCATTCTTACTTAAAATCCTTAAGACTAGGGACTTAGTCAATTATGATCTTTCTTGTCTAGAGGCATTTTCCCTTTATGTATTTTCATATTAATGGGTATTAAATCATCACATAATTACCGGCTTAGCCTCTATTTCCACTCACAGGAATATACAGATATTACATCATGATAGAGACCGCTTGCGACTTGTGGGCTTATGTTGAGATTAGCCCACTGCCAACTTCATATGGGCCTACAGGGTCACACGTAAGAATAGCCCAACATGAGCTTTATTTCTAGGGTTTATTCGAATTATATATATGTGTTAAAATTCAAAATTTCACAATATTGTGTAAATAATATTTGTGTGTTAGTTAATATTTAATTTATTTAATAAATTAAATAACTAACATTAATTTAATTTATAAATATATTTTAAATTTGTTGGCTCACTATTTGGATTAATTAATTGGATATGATTTGATCAGATAAATTTGGTACAAATCGAGATTGCAAGATTCAAATTTCATATTTTGAATTTCAATTTTCAGATTTCAAGATTAATAAAGATTAATCTTGAATATCTTTTGAATTTTTGAAATTCAAGATTAATAAAGATTAATCTTAGATATCTTTTCAAATCTGAATTCAAATTTTAAAGATTAATCGAAGATTCTAGAAGCTCTCTTTGAGTTTTATAAATATGGGAGCTCGTGAATAGAAGATGTATCCCATTCTGAACTCGAATTCATTCTTGAGCAAAAACCCTAGAGAGAGTGAGTGAAATTGAAAAGGCACTAGCATGCTGCCATTGTTGGAGACTGTTTGCATGGATACCGGTAGAGGGAGGCGATCAAAGAAACGTTGACTCCTCGTGATCGAAATCAAGAATGAGGAAGGTCGTGGAATCTGAAGAGATCCAAATGCAAAGGAAGGGATGAACTCGAAATGCAAAAGATATGACTTCATCTCCTCGATCTAAACGCCTTTGACAGATTCGTATTTGGGATTAGAAAATTTTAAATTCCGCTGCGTGTACGTTCTAATCCCAATAGAAGTTTCTATCTGTTTTTAGTATTTAGTATAAATATTTATGGGTTGTCATGTTTCTAGGATGAAACAGGGGATAGGACATTGAAAGCCTGTATATACTAAGGTAAGGTTTCACACATGCCTTCCTCACAATGTTCAACAAGAGGAGTTCATTGCATTCCAGGGTCACCCAAATCATGTGGAGTTCTCAGTAAAGTTTTCAGCTACCATTGAGAAGATAATGATGCTTGACTTCCTAGCTACTCTGGTGAAAGCACTAGCTTTATAAGTCATCATTATGCTCAATCTATTCATAAATATTCTACCTTTATCGCTATATATGTTATGATCTACTTGTCCATTTCTCTCCACTATCTCTTGTTTTTGTAAAGTCATTCTCTTGTGTTAGGCTTGTAGTTTGCATAAATATGAAATGGATCTAGTTGTAGGACCATCATGTTAAGATGGTTGTCACCCAAGAGAGGGTGAATTGGGTGTTCCAAAACTTTTCTACATGAATCTAGATTAATAAAGAATGTTCAAATCATATGTTAATAAAAATAGAGAATGAAATTTAATAGAGTAAGAATGAAATCACTAGAAATTATGGAGATAAAGGTAAAATGAGTATATAACAATTTATCCTGGTTCATGCAACATTCCTTACTTTACTTCTTTAGCTTCATATTATACCATTAGTGAACCACTCTTAGGCCTTACATAGCTTAAATTGATCAAAGAAGTGAGTTTAAAAATTTCTTCCCGAGTTACTATTCATTTGGTCAATTTTCCAGATTTTTAACCTAACTTTGAAAATTCATAACTAATTCTAGAAAAATCGAAATTGAGTGGTTCTAATCTCTATATGAAGCTTATAACCTTGTCTATAAGGGAAAAATATTCATTTGTCCAAAAGCTTGCCCAATCAATACAATTTATCACATGAAGTCACACTGTTCATATGGTCATTTTTCAATTTTCCAGGTTTTTCTCTTAACTTTGGAAAGCCATAACTTTCTGCACAAAAGTCCAATTCCAGCAAACTTTAGCTTGTTGATCCAGCCACGTTTGAAAGTATTAACTTGTCATTGTTAAAGGCCTTGGAAACAGATCAAAACACTTGTGATTTCCAAGGATTGCACTATAGGGTGCAACCCCAGGGTTGTTCTCTACGGAGCCTTAGGCGCAATTAGTTCACTTAACTTGTGGATTAAATTCACAGTGATGAAAAAGGGAGTTTGTTTCTAAGACTTCAATTATAAAGGAAATGCTTAAAATAAATTTCTTTTTGGGATTTTTGGAATTTGGGAGTGCAGAAAACTAAGTTATGAAAATGCAAAAGTTTTTTATAATAAATTCCCCTTAGAAATGGTTCAGGCTATCACAGTTCGCAAATGATAAGGTGCAGCAATAGTTTCGCACTAAGTTTCGTAATCAAAACCCTAACAACCCGCCGGGTCAGAAATTCCATGCAATAAACTCCATTCCATGAAACTCTTTAAAAAGACTTAGTGTGTGTAATGAAATTGCTCAGTGAAAATCCAATACAAAACATTATCATCTCAAATACAAGCAAAACTAAAAAGATAAGAGAGAATAACAAAGATTGCATATTGAATAGGTAGTAATGAAACTTCACACTACCAAGTTAAAACAGAACAAATCAATGCCCAAATTAATCCAAGTTTGGTACAACCGTAACCAAGTATTTAAGTACAAATTACTAATCCTAACTCAGCAACTAAGTAATCTATAACAAAAATACAGATTGAAACTAATACTCCCCTTGTTAAGCCCTTGAACTCAAGCCTTCTCCATCTCCAAGAGGAGAGGAAAGGTTTAGCTGCTCATATGAATCAGTTCAACACACTCCATGGAAAGATAAGCAAGCACCATTATCTAGAAAGATGAAGTGAAGGGTGTGGCTAGGGTTTTTGGATGAGAATTGCATGACAACTTTCAATATAAGTGTGAATTCATAAAAGTGCAACCTGTAACAATGAAATGCATATGGCCATAGCATACAAAAGCACATATTCACACTTTCAATCATTACAAATTTTCAATACAAGTCATGCATAATTCATACACATTTTCAAAGTAATTAAGCTTAGGTTTAGAAGGTCTTGCTACCTTGTGTCTTTAATTTGCAAGCTTTCTTGATCACTTAGAAATTTATCCTCTTGCACCAAACACTTGCCTACATAATCAACA
>JANTPZ010122359.1:0-10275 GCA_025593235.1 Vachellia pachyceras | reverse complement strand
CGCTATGAATTCCAAACTCCCCCCCCCCAAAAAAAAAAGAAAAAAACAATAGTATCAATCATGAGAAAGGCTGTTTTGCAATGTTCAAAATGAGGAACAAAACAACTTGGCATATCGCCATTAGTAATTTCTTCTTTAAGATTCAAGTTCTTGTTTCTCATGCACATCAAATAATTTTAAAAGAAAAAGATTCTGCTGCTCCATAAAAAATGATGTTTCTTATTGGTTAAATATAATAACAATTATCAAAATGGTTTTTGTGCTTGATTGTGCCAATGGAACAACATGGCTAAAGCTAAACAGTTTTAAGTTCCTACTTTTTCTGTGAAATGTTATTACTTTGATTTGATATTTTAAGCAGATGATATGTTAACCATTTGTAGGAGCTGCAAAAGCATGGAAGTTCTGACATAGTTTTGGCCTTAGTGGGTAATAAAGCTGATATTCATGAGCAGCGGGAAGTGCCTGTTCAGGTAGTGTGGTGTTTTCTTAATATTTTGACTTGTTGAATAAGAAAAGTTAACACTTGTCGTCTCATATATTATGCTTGTGTGTTATTTTTGTAAAGGACGGCATTGACTATGCGGAGAAGAATGGAATGTTCTTTATTGAGACCTCTGCAAAGACGGCAGATAATATAAATGAATTGTTTGAGGTACTGTTGACATTTATCTGCTTCCTATTAAAGTTCGGTTTCAAAATGAATTATGAAGTATGATGGCGAGGGTGCAAATCAGCATGTTGTAAAAAATAATTCTTCAGTAACTTGGTCATTATGATCATTAGCAATTGCTATGTTTGTACCCCTCCATAATGTCACCATTATCATGGACTATGTTAATGCATCAGAATATTTGTTGTTAGACTGTAACTAACTATATGGTCAAGAATTCTCAAGGGCTTATTTGGCTTGGGAAGAATGGAGGGGAAGAGAAGGAAAGGGAAATTCTAATTTTGAAAACAAAAAATTCCAATTATAAGTGAGCGGTATAGATCTGTCGTCATTTTATGGACCGGAATTTGTCACTGCATACCATTAACTTGTTGTGGGACTTTGTGGTGTTTGCATTCCCTCCTTGGTAAATGGTGAAAGTGATTTTAGAGAATAGATTTTGAGTAAAATAGATTTTGGCAAAAAGGTGATTTTGATAAAATAGGTTGTTTAGATGACAGTTATCAGAATAACCTTTTTATGTTTAAATTACCAAGAAAGACATAAGAAATAGTGTGAGAGGGGGAAGAAAGGTATTTTGGGTTGGGCATTTATGACAACCATGATGATTATTCAACACCATGTAGAAAAGGCAAAAAAAAGTTGGGACACAAATGGCTTGTTTGTTTCCCTTTTTCAAAACCATGGTTTTGGAGCACAAAATTGCGTTTTCAAAGTTACCCAAACAGGCTTTTAGATTTAAATAATTAAGTCTACCATATTTGAATTGAGGACACTGGATGAGAAAGTGTGTTACGTGTCGTTTACTTCTGTTTTCTGTTTTGCTGTTTTGCCAATTGTGACGTGGTACCTTGTTCTGTTACTGTAATGTGAATTGAGAACCCCAGCACTCGGGTTACGTAAGCCAGGTTTGCAGGAATAAAAGATCTGAACATATTCCTCCCTCCCTCCCTCCCTCTCTCTCTTCGTGTGGCCTGTACCAGTGTATAAAAAATAGATTTCCAGAATCAAAGGAAATGTTTAAAATTATTTCCCTCCCTTCCATGTCCTTTTCCATGAACCAAACATCAACTGATGAATTTGGAAATTCCAACTGGCTTTTGAAAACTAACAAGTTGCTCCATTGTTACAGGAAATTGCCAAAAGACTGCCTCGACCTTCCACTAATTGAAGCGCCCCGAACTGTCCTAAAAGATATGCTTTGGCTTTGGGACCTTCTGAGTACAATAATATGAGTTGTAGAATAAATTCTAATTACGCTCTTTTCTGGTTTCATATACAATCACTAAGAAATTATACGTCAAATTGTAGTAGAGTGAGTCTTGTGAGACCCTCAAATACTATGTTTTTTATTTTATTTTTTGTGGTATTGAGATTGTAATGAGGGGCACTATGTAGCAGTTATGAGAAAATACAAGGGATTTTACCTGATGAGTTTTGTTTCGACTTATGTAAAATTTTTTATTTTTGATGAAAAAAGTGCTTTTTTAATTGAATACGTCTTTCTCATATACTGGTTTGACACATTTTTTTTAAAAGTAAAGGCCGGTTGGTTGAGTTTTGAATTTCATGTCATGTTTTCAAACTTAGAAAGCTTCTATAAATTTTTTTACAGATTGATGATCTTATATCATCATTCACGTTTGAATTATAACATTAGATTATGAGCTAATTTTAACCGATTAGACCAGTTTTCCTGGCAAAAGATTCTTATTTTTGTTTGGTCTTTAATTATATCTTTTAGCGCTCCTTTTGATTCCAACCATAGACACCAGTTAACTAATTAGATAGATTAAAAAAATTAAGGCGGTTATTCACAAAAAAAATTGTTAGCTTTATTAAAATACTCTATCTTTTAATAAGCTTTAGCGAGTTTAATAATTCACATCGGATTATTATTAACATCGTGTATACATTATACAAGAGTATAACTAAATTACAGGGGTGATCTGAGGGGGAAAAAGAAATGAGGAGATTATCTTTTTACTTGGAGAGACTAAGGAGATTGAGTCTTATATATTTAAGAGAGGTGTATTTTGAAAAAATCAACATAATTTTTTATCAATAAATAAATTACCTAATTTTTAATATATATATATATATGTATATATAAATTATTAATTAATAAGGAGTAGAAGTTTCTTTTTTAAAGGTTTCCATTAATATTTGTTGAGACATTGTAAGGATGACAGAAAAAGAATATAAATATTACAAAATTTTGAATCAAGTTTGTTTTCTAATTTCGATGAAGTATTGACTAGTTTTGATAAGCAATTTACAATTTATTTTATGAAAAATACCTATTTTAAAATGTTCATATTCTTTTTTACCATTCTCCTTTGAGTATTTTTTTTGGGAAATTTACTGTTCTGTCCTAAATAAGGAACTTATTTATCAAATGGTCCCAAATTTTTAAATATTTATCAAATGGTCCCATTGACAACATGAGCTTAATTGAATGGGACAATTTGATAAATATTTAAAAACTTGGGACCATTTGATAAATATGTTTACTATGTGGGACTGAACACTAAATTTCCCTATTTTTTTTCTTATATCAATAATATGGACAAAGTGGAAAGAGAGATGGAAGGTAATTTTGAAAAGAGAGCTTATTATGGGTCTAGCCAAAAAAAATACAATCACTGTTACAACCTGTTTGGTAACCATGTGCTTATTTTCATAAGCACGTCTAACAGTGCTTTTCCGCAAAATGAGACAATCCATACCACTGACTTGTAAGCATGGGCTTATGTGAATAAGCACTTATAAGTGGCTTATGGCAATTTGCCAAAGGGACCAGCCCTATATAATGATAGGTTCCCATCCATACCACTGACATGTTATTAAAATTTTCTGGTGATTACATTTTTTTTATTTCATGTTCACAGTGATTTTTTGAACACTAATTCAATTTAAATTATTGATAGATTTAATAGAGTGATCTCATTTTAACTATGATATAATAATTAATAAACATGGAGGAGGTAGTACTGTGCTGGTTTTTGAAATACAGCTACACAGATGAACACAACAGCGGTCAACACTGCCTCGGACCGTCTCTCAAGTGACGATTTAATGGCTCACAGCTTCATATTGATGATCCACTTCTCTCATCAGCCTCTCATCATTATCCTTCCACTTCCTTTTCATGAGCGCCATTTTCAACGTGCTGCTGGAAAGGATAGCTTCTTCCGAAATAGTTGACTCCTTCAGGAGCAGTAGCTCCGTCAAGTTGCTCAGAAGGTCGAAGATAACCTTGCTGTCTGTTAATGCCGTGCTTAACGATGCGGAAGAAAAGCAAGTGAGAAATTCAGCTGTGAAGGAGTGGCTCAGTGAGCTTCAAGACGTCGCATTTGATGCTGATGATCTCCTGAATGAGATTCACACCGATGCAAAATCCAGCAATGTGAACGAGGTAAGAACCCCAGATTTAATGCCCGCTTCTATGAAATTTTTTGATAGAGTGGAGTTAAAACGGAAACTAGAAGACGTTCTCGAAAGATTAAATAATTGGAAAAATGACAGACAAGTCCCAAGCAAGCAAAAAATGAATCAAATGTTCCAAACAATCTGAGAATTATCCTCAGGTCCCATGGGACCATTTTATGATTAATTGAAGTTGTGAAAAGTCAAAATTGCCCTTCAGTTAGCTGTGTGAGAGAGAGAGAGATGAAAACAGGGAATTATTTCAGTGAAAGCAGATCACAACAGGGAGGAAAGTGAGTCTGAAAAACGAAAGAGGTCGGAGGGTTTCTGAAATCGGCAATGCGTGCTCTAAATGTGTAAAGTCTGGTATTTCCTCCGTGCATAACAAAAGAATGGTGGTCCGAAATGGCTGGTCCTACTCCTCCGTGAAAAGTGAAACCTATTTGTGTTGCTCTAATGTAAAACATGTTAAACCTGTACATTATGCATAAGATGTGGAATATAGTTATTTTGATGTGTGTGTATATATATGCTTGATAATCTCTGTTCGAAGAAAGGAAAAGCAAAAAACATTGTTGACGGAAGCACAATATCTAACTTGGAGAAAGCAAATCTAAGCTGGAAATTTCTGGAAAAAATACTTGTCATTGATGGGTAAACCATAAATAAGCAAAATTGTTGGGAGCACAATATTAATGGTTGCCATTAAAATGGATTGAAAAGTAATGTGGTTATTTTTATTAAGAAGGGGGTTGTGTGTACTCTATTTTCATTGATCATGCTCTGTTTCTTATGTGAAATTATGATGGAATGCAGATAAAAAGTGAAGTTGCAGTGTTTACAAGTATTGTAGCTGCTGAGGTTGTTAACAATAGTAGCGAAGGTTGTTAATGTGACTTCTTAGATGGTTAATAACAAGTGCAATCTGTAGACGTCAATACTGATGGCTAGCACGTCTAGAAAGAATATGTTGTGCTTCTTTCATATAGGAGGAAGATTTGTAAGCAATGAATCAAGGGGAAAGTATGTAGGTGGAATGATAAGATTAAGAGTCATTAAAGAAGCCACAAGTTATGAAGAGTTAAAAACAATTATAGTATCAACTGTGGGAAAAGAGAGCAACAAATTGATCATGAAGTTCACGTTGATATTTGATAGAAGTACATTTGTGGACCTTATAGATGATGAATGAGTTGAACACTTAATTAAATTCAATGGAGAAAGTGGACATGTTTATGTAGAAGATAATGACAATGATTCTGCAACCCAAGTAAGGAAAGATCCAAAAGAACAGTTATCGTAAGTTGGATTTGATGTGAAAAAATATCCTATAATTGAGGTAGGAGAAAGTTGAAAGCACTAACTTAGTGTCGTTAATATTTTGCTGCAGGTTAGATGGCATGTGTGAAGGCTGGGAAGGAAATTCATCGATGATGTTCAATGAAGATGCACCGTCGTTGGAGTGTGCAGTGGAAATGATGCATACAAGCAGACCTGAAATGAGATGTACAAAGCAGAAGGATGTTATAATTGGAAAGGGTCAAGTATTTGCCCATCCGGAGGCACTTCGGGAAGCATTATACAAGTATAGCATTGCCCATAAGTTTTCGTACAAGTATGTGAAGAACAATAAGCAAAAGATCATTGTCAAGTGCGTGGTTGAAGGATGTCCATGGTACTTAGGTGCATACTCAACGGGAGAACGTCAAGATACATGATTCCTAACTATAAGAACACTTAAAGATAAGCACCAACATGATGCCCTGGATAACCTTATTGTTGGACATACAAAAGTATCAACTTTGACATCATCAATAATGGTTGACACTTTGAGGGATAACATGGACAAGAGCTTTAATGAGATTATGAGAGAGATGTATAGAGATTATGGTTTACGTCTTAATTATGCTCAAGCTTTTAGGGGGAAGCAAAAGCGTTGAGGAAAATACATGGCCGCGAAGAAGATTCATACATGGCTATTCCTTGGATATGTGATAGGTTAGTGGAGACCGATCCGGGTTTGTGAGCATTGTCTCTGGATTAAAGTGTCCATGTGCCTGCACCCCTCCCTGCTTTAGAATATGCAACAACCCCATCTCACTTTCCTTCTCAAGGGATACCCTTCTCTTCACCCGGTAATCAGTCTAGTAGGTAATGGTCTGCGCCTCATTACCGGCTACCAAATTTCCCAAAGGGAAATTTTGCAAGCAAAATATCTGCATGATTAAATTAAACACAATGTATGTTTAACAATGACAATGTCACTACAACTTAAGCTACTAATGAGAAAGTCCCTTACCATCAGGAAATACAAGCATCCACCAACTGTCTTACTTTCTTTCATCATCCCTTTGACCAACTTCCTCTTAAATCCCGTAACAGCATCGGAAAGTTCCGTCAAAATGAATGAACACCAATCAAAGGCACCTATCGCATGTTGAGTGACTGTCACGCACTTCAACACACACGCAGTGACATAAACGCTTGCGGATGGAGTCAACAGGGTACCTAATGCAAATATTACAAAATACAGCTCAAAGTTTTCATCACTGTCCCCCATCAACCACTCTCCTATCTTCTGGTATGGTAAACCCTTATACATTGTACACAGATAAATAAACTTGGGATCTTTATCCCCAATATTAACCTCTATCTTGTGCCCCTCATGCGGCAAACCCATAAATTGTTGCACAACTGTAGGTCTTAGTAACCGGGTTTCCCCTCTTATTGTCACAACATTTGTGACCGGGTCAAAACACGTCATGAACTTTGCACACAAATCACGGTTGATTGCGTGCAACAAACCTGTACAACCTTATCGAAGCCTATGGCCTTAAGCCTTTGCAGCAATTCTGGCCTCATCTTTATTTGATTGCACACCGTTATAAACTATTTTGGCGTGCATCTTGTAAGAAATGACACCACATACATCTTCCCTCTCCACGGACCTCTTATCTCCTCGGCTCGCTTACTATATGAAGCCCTTTCCTTCTCACTCAAATTGTTCCATACATCCCTAACTTGCACACTTTCCCCTGTGCATGACTTCCCCTCTTTAGCTACCTTCCCCTTCCTCTTACGTTTCTGCTTATCTTTGAAATATTCTTCTGTTAACAAGTGGTAGCCTGAAAAATTTGAGGACCTTTTTACTGCTTTACCCTTCTCCATCTTTGTTTCCTGAAATACATGAATATACAACTGAAAGTTAAGTGACTTCTTTCTACAAAAAACTAAACGGGACATTACAACAACTTAACAACTCAACATTGTTATTTTAGGAGCTGCCTTCATTGCATTTTCGGGACTAATACAAGTAGAAAAACTTAGCAACTCAACATTGAAGTTTAGGAGCTACCTTCATCTAACGGAGCATGAAAATGTCATTTAGTTGATTCAAATTACTACACAATCTTGCATATTAAGTTCTTACCATGTGTCCTTTCAAAATCACACACTACCTTAACAAATTATTGCTCAACCTCACAAATACAAACTTACAATTAGATCATGTATTTCAAGTTGTCATTCAAGGAGTCAGTAGTCTAAATGGCGTATTCCAAAGACATAGCTTCAAAAACACAGATGCCGTATTCCAGAGTCAGTGGTCCTACAACATATTTTATTCCTACATTGTGCATTTCGAATACACAGGCCATATGACAGGATTTTGCATGTACATAGATGCAAACTTAAACCCCCCAAATCCACAAATGCTCATGTTAACCAAAAATCCACAAATGCACAAGTTCAGAGGAATAGCACATATTAACTTCACATTCTAAATTTAAATCACCATTTTCATTGATGCAATATTATTTCAAGGGAATCCGCTTGCTGAAGCAAATCACGAATAGAGGAAAAATCATAAGTAGAACGGACATCATGATTACTAAAACACGCATGCACGGCAACGTACCAAACGGCTTTACGGTGACGACAGCGACGGCTTCACGACCACCAGAGCAACGGCTTCAAGGCGAGACGGGTCGACGGCTTCAATCATTACGGCGTCTCCACGATTTTGGAAAAGCGACGGCTTCAGTTGACAAAGCGATCACCACGGATTCAGTCGAGCAGAGCGACGGCAACGTCTTCAGCATAGCAGGGCGACGACGACTTCTTCAGGTGAATAGGGCGACAGCAACGGGCGACCATAGCGATGGCGACGCATGAGCAGAGGCTGCTCCAATATTTTCAAACTCCCAAACGGCTCACCCCCTTTTCATCGTTCAAATGTGCAGTGCGTGGGTGAAGGCAATTTTGACTTTTCACAACTTCAATTAATCACAAAATGGTCCCATGGAACTTGAGGATAATTGTCAGATTGTTTGGGATCTTTGATTCATTTTTTCCTTCCATGGGACTTATATGTAAATTCCCCATTATAATTCATCATAAAACAAAAGGAGCCCTTGATTTAAAAGCCAGTGGAGAAGCCAAAATAGCCCAGAAGGCACCAACTTGGTTTGTAATTGAGGCATGTGATGTGTACGGAATGGACAACTTGTTATCACATGATGCTGATGATGGAAGTGTAGGCGTCATTCCCACAGTGGGAATGGGAGGAGCTGGGAAAATGATAACTCCCCATTTGGAAAAGAATTTGAGATATATTTTGATATACTTGGGGAGTTATTAATGAGCTACAAGACGAACAGAAAACCACTTTAGCTCAACTTATTTACAATGATGATAGAGTACAGAAAGAATTTGACTTCAAAGCATGGATTTATTTGTCTGAAGAATTTGACATCCGCAATATTACCAAGAGCCTTTTGGAGACTTTAACTTCTTGTAGTTGTGATATTGAGGACTTGAATTCACTCCCCCAATTTAAAAAGTTTGTTAATGAAGAAAAAGTTCTTGTTTGTGTTGAATGACATTTAAAAAGTTCTTCTTTGATAGCAAGGACATCCGCATGGCCCTAGACCAAGAATCTCTAATACCATGAAACTGGTTTATACCAGACTGGACAAAATCGAGAAGGAAGAGAAGATGAGAGGGGGTTTTGGGGATCTGTGTTATTATTATTGTGTATATTGTACAACGGCCCTTATATATACAAAAGGCATTCAGTAAAATAATTGGTTAAACTTAAAACTGTAGTGCAATAGAAATAGAATATTAAAGAAACTTTAATCTCTCAGCAATCAGTGACGGACCTACATTGATTTCAGGGGTGCAGCTGCACCCTCTGATTTTCAAAAAATTAGGTTATATTAATATTATTTGATTTATTATGATGGCGTCGATGACCACCAACCTTCATCTTCAACCACACAAGAACAACTTTCGTCTTCGTCATTTCTTCTCTCACTACGCATCAAACCTTCATCTTCTACATTTCCCATCTGAAATTGTTGACTCAAGTGAGTTCAATCAAATAGAACCGAACCTTCATCTTCTACATTTCCCATCTTCATGTTTTTTAATTCTGCCCTTTGCTTTGATTTCACAATTTTTTACCTTCCTCTCATCATTTTTGCTATTTTGCAGTCTTCTACTTATGATTTGTGATTTCTGGGTAAGGATGCCTAAAAGCTAGACTTTGTATGATGTTCTGGGTTTTTTTCAGTTGGATTCATGTTTCTGGTGGGGTGGGAGGAGAATGACACAATGGATGGGAAGATGATGGTGGTGGGAAACGATCATGGAGGAGATGAAGTATTTTTTTTTGGGTGATAAATGAAACAAAAAAAACTACAGTACCACCTTACGGGGAAACTGATAACTCCCAATTTTTACTATAATTTGAGATATATTTTAATACATTTGGGAGTTATTAATACAAGATTAAATGGTTTAAAAAAGATTTTGATAAGATATGGATTTATCATATTATTTGAGGAATCTATTTCAATTCTATTAATTCTAGAAACAATTTGAAAAAAAAAGGGAAAGGAATTCGTTTTTAGCTCTTGACTAAGCATTGTTATTATATTAATAATAATAATACTTGGAAGATTCAGCAGCGCATGGATGGCACGAGAAGCGGAAGACAGCTGGACACTTGAAAGACCTAACAGAAAAGCAAGAAAGGCGGGGATCAGAGGGAGGACGAGCAACAGCTTTGGCGGCACTGGATTTAAAAACGGATTAGAGGAACAGTTTCGAAGAAGACGAGAGGAGAGGAGTTTTTTGGCGACGCATGAGAGCTGGAGCTTGGGCTGCTG
>JANTPZ010122358.1:0-11288 GCA_025593235.1 Vachellia pachyceras | reverse complement strand
AAATAAAACTTGAATCCATAATACCATTAATTCAAAAGTATAAACATCATTCCAAGGCAAAGCCATAATCCATCAAATAACATAAAAGAAAAATAACATAATGTGAAGTACAAAGCAAAAAATCAAGGCAATGTCTAATTTTCTTCTCCCCTGTTTTGGCATCAATCAAACAAGGGTTAGTGAGGATAGGAAGGAGCATAGGCTGAGGAATCAGATGAAGGTTTAGGAGGATCCAGGGAAGATACTAGAGGTGCAGGAATAGGTTGAGGTTCTGGATTCAAGATGGAAGATAAGAAATCAATTATGGCCAGCACTGCATCTGTAGGGGGATCTTCAGGAGAGTGAGAGGGTGGAAGAGGTGGAGGAGCAGAAGTAGATTCCTGATACTCTTTGATAAACTGCTCAATTGACGCTACTCTACTATCCAAGCTAGTCACCATGCTTTGCAAGGTGTCAAACTTCTCCAAGAAAGCATCTCTGAACTAAATGAGGTCCTTTGACAGAGATGTGACTGCAACATCTAGAGATCTCCCACAAAACTAGTCTCCTATTGCTTGGAGTTCATTCTTGAGATATTCCTGCGTCAGAGACTGAAATGCAGTTAAGAATGCCTCACCCATCTTTCTGAATTTTATTTCCAAATATTGTTGAATGGTAGTATTAGCAAAAGATGGAACAGAAGTACTCTGTGGAGGTGCAGATGACTGTCCTCATCCTATCCTCGGGATGTGGTAGAAGTTGTCTTTCTCTTCTTCTGTGGAGGCCAAGCTTAGCACTAACAACATCAATATTCATTCTGTGGAAGTGCTGCTCAGAGAACTTAATGGGCTTCTCTATCTTCTCCATAATGTACCAAACCTGATGAAGATCAAGAATATGAGACATAAGGCATGGGTAAGGCATTGTCATCCTTTTTGAATTTGAAAACCTAAACCTCCACATTTCATTGAACACAATCTGTCCAATGTTCTTCTTCTCCTGATCCATGATGGAGGCCAGAAAGTGGTAGTCTCTGTGTCCTAGATGAGTATAATTTTTGCTCTTATTCACTAAACATCTAGAATAGATGTAGTGAATTATCCTTTATATCACAGGCATTGATGATGGGTCAAATGACAAATTTCCCAGATAAGTCTCCTCAGGACTCAGTGATTCAAATATCTCTTGCTCAATATGATTTTTCAATTTATCCACAAATTCATGGGTTCCAAGATAACTATTCAGAGTGTCTGCAATAATACTAATTTCAACTCCTCTTATCTTAGTAACCACAGAATGCAAGATGATATTCTCATCATTATCCTTTAAAGAATCAGATTTCATGTTGTTATAAAAAATTCTGACCATTTTCGGTGAGTAAGGCTTGTTTATTTCTATCAATTTTCTATAATGTTCCAAATACTTCACATCAATACCTAGTTCCTTAATCTCTTCCAGGTTCACATATATTCTAGGGCTCAAAGCACGGATTTTATACTTCAATTCATACTTAGAATGCTCAGAAATGTATAAGTAGAGGTATTATACCCTTTAGGAGCCACAAGTTTGATTGCCTTCTTTGATCCTATCTTTGATGATTCTCTAGGGCCACTCATTCTTCCTTTTCTCTTTCATTTCAGAGATGAAATCATCTTCCCTGGTGATATGCTTTCTGTGTCAGAATCTGATGCTTGAGCAGAAGATGGTTTTGGGACTTAGGATGAAGATATGGGAGCCTTTCCTTTACCTTTCTTCATGAGAATGGACTTGGGTTGCTCTAAATGGGATTTCTAAAATGATGGAGCCACAGTTTCCTCTTCTGAAGGTTCCACAATTCTCACTTTCTTGGTTGAAGCAGATTGAGAGTGAGAGGGTGCTAAAGATGATGCTTTCTTGCCTGAGGAAGTATTGGAAGTACGATTTGTGCGAGCTATGGTGATTGAGAGTCATAAAGATTAGAGATTGAAAAATAATGTGCCGATGGGATTGCTACAAAAATGATAAGGAAATAGGAGTAATAGAGGTTTTATGGAGAATAATTTGAGGGGTTGTGCCGGTTTTTAGCAGTTAAGTGGATTGATAACGGTTTGGGTAGAGGTTACAACGATTAGAGTCACATGATTGAGAGAACTTGAGTGCGAAAAATGGGGGTTAGGGTTCAAGTGATAGGAAAAAAGGGGTAAAATTCATCAGACAATGCCAACACTCGAGTATTGATTTTCAGTACTCGAGTGTCGAGGGTACTTAGTAAGAAAAAATGTACAAGTACTCAAGTTTGCTGAGCAAAACTCGAGTATTGAGTATAACACTCGAGTATTGTATGGACAGTACTCGAGTTTTGTTCTCAAGAAGATGAATAAACAAGCTAATACTCGAGTATTGACCTCAGCACTCGAGTATTAGGATCTTGCTTGCTAACACTCGAGTAGTGTTATCTATCACTTGAGTGTCGGGGTCCCTTATTTCTTAACACCGGTTCGGGTTTCTTAAGATAGAAACACTTACCATACTCGAGTTTTGAGATTGAAAACTCAAGTGCTACCTTTACTTCCAACTCAACACTAGGGTATTTAACTTCCAGTGATGCTTTTAGAGGTGTAAAATTTGAGTTATGCTTTCCAGAACTCGAATGTTGCTCCTTTAACTATTACTTGAACCTGAAACTCGAGTAATACATCATATTTTGCCATCAAAACTCGAGTACTACCTTCTGAAACTTGAGTGTTCAACAAAAATAATTGAAAACTTCTTTCCTTTTCTTCAGTGCTCGAGTTTTGACTTCAAGTGGTCAATTTAATACCTGCAAAACTTTATCAAAATACTCCGAAGCTTAAGTTAGAATAATTATTCATTAAAAAATGGCAAATCAACATTAACTTACAGTTCATTGGGATTCACCATTCCCAATTCTCTTCTTATATGCATGAATTTTTTTTTGGCCAAAGGTTTTGTAAAAATATTAGCTACTTGAAGATGTGTTGGAATCAATTCAACTTTTATATCTTTCTTCTACAAGTGATTTCTAATGAAGTGATGTCTAATGTCAATATGTTTGGTCCGTGAGTGATGTACACGATTCTTGGTGAGATTGATTGTGCTCGTATTATCATAGAGAATGGGAATTTCATTGAATATCATCCCCAAATCCTGAAGCCATTGTCTCATCCACAACACTTGAGCACAACAACTTGCAACAGCAATGTATTCAACTTCTGTTGAAGATAATGAAACTATTGATTGCTTTTTGTTGAACTAGGAAACCAAAGCTCATCCAAGAAATTGACATTGACCACTTGTGCTTTTTTTTATCAATTTTGTATCCAGCATGGTTTGAATCTGAATATGCAATTAATTGATCATTTGCTCCTTTTTGGATACCAAATTCCAAGGTCACTGGTTCGAACAAGATATCTGAAAATTGTTTTTACATTTTCAACATGTGATTCTTTAGGTGCTACTTGATATCTTGCACACATTCCAACACTAAATTGGATGTCAGGTCTGCTTGCCGTGAGATAAAGCAAGAATCCAATCATCCCTATGTATTTCTTAATGTCATAGTCTTTCCCATTCACATCTGCATCAAGAAGTGCTTTTGAACTAATAGGAGTGTCAGCACTTTTGCATAGATTCATTCCAAACTTCTTCAGTAACTTTTTGAGATATTTGACTTGGCTAATGAAGATGCCATTCTTTCTTTGCTTAATTTGAAGCCCAAGAAAGAAATTCAATTCTCTTATCATAGACATTTCAAATTCTGCCTGCATCATCTTAGCAAACTCTTGGCAAAGATTATTGTTAGTGCACTAAAAATAATAGCATCAACATATATTTGCACCACTAGCATATTTGATCTTGAATGCTTAATAAATAAAGTTGTATCCACCTTTCCCTTAACAAAACCTTTATTAATTAAGAAATTACTCAATCTTTCATACCATGCTCTAGGTCTTGCTTTAAACCATAAAGTGCTTTCTTGCGTTTATAAACCAGGGGGTTGTTCAACATGAATTTCTTCTATGATAAAACCATTGAGAAAAGCAATTTTTGAATCCATTTGAAATAGTTTGAAATCCATTAAACAAGCAAAGGCAAGTAATATACATATGGCTTCCAACTAGCAACTGGAGCATAGGTTTCTTCATAATCAATTCCTTCTTCTTGGTTATATCCTTTAGCTACTAATCTTGCTTTATTCCTGACAATGATTCCAAATTCATCAAGTTTGTTCCTGAATATCCATTTTGAGCTAATAACTGATGATCATTGGGTTTTGGTACTAAATCCCAAACTTGGTTTCTTTCAAATTGATTTAGCTCATCTTGCATAGCCATTATCCAACCATTGTCAATCAAAACTTCCTCAACATTTTTAGGCTCTATTTTTTAAATGAAAGTAGAAAATTGAGCCTCAATTATAAATCTTTTCTTGGTTTGTGCACCTTCATTCACCTCTCCAATCACTTGATTGATGGGGTGATTACGGATGTATTTCCAAGCTCTTGTTTGAGATAATTGAGGATGTTCATCTGATTGATCATTTTCAAAATCATGTGTTGGTTGACAATCAGTTGAACTATCCTTGTTTATATTTTTAAAACCTTTTGTAATGGTAATTTCTTCTTCAATGACAGGTTTTGTTTGAGGGTCAGTTTCAACAAATACTACATGTACTGACTCTTCTACCACACAAATTCGTTTGTTAAATACTCTAAATGCTTTACTCCTATTTGAATAACCAAGGAATAAGCCTTCATCAGATTTAGCATCAAACTTACCAAGATTGTCCTTACTATTATTGTGAATGAAGCATTTACTTCTAAACATATGTAAATGAGATAAGTTTGGCTTTCTTCTTTTAAACAACTCATAAGGTGTTTTCCCAAGTGATGTTCTGATGTATGTTCTATTTCAGATGTAGCAAGATGTACTGAGAGCATTTGCCCAAAACACTTGAGATAATTTCTTTTCTGTAATAATAGCTCTGGCCATATTAGCGAGGACTTTGTTTTTTCTTTCCACTACTCCATTTTGTTGTGGAGTCCTTGGTGTAGAGAAGTTGTGATTAATTCCCTCATTTTCACAGTATGCAGCAAAGTCACCATTTTCAAATTTTTCATCATGATCTGTTCTAATGGAAACAATGGACATACCTTTCTCATTTTGAACCTTTTTAGCAAATATAGTGAATAACTCAAAAGTTTCATTTTTGGATGCCAAAACGATAGTCCATGTGAATCTAGAGTAGTCATCAACAATTACTAAGGTGTAGAGATTTCCTCCTAGACTTTTTACTCTAGCTGGACCCATCAAATCCATATGAAGTAATTCAAGTGGCCTTTTTTATGAAAGCTATGTTTTTGTTTAAATGATGATTTTGTTTGCTTTCCCATTTGACAGGCATCACAAACTAAATCACTTTTGAATTTTAGCTTAAGAATCCCTTGAACTAATTCATTTTTTATTAATCAGTCAAGTTGATGCATATTTACGTGAGCCAAATGTTTATGCCATAGTTGATACTCATCAGCTTGACTAATTAAGCAAGAATTTGTAAAAGTCTTTTCTAAAACAATAGTATAGCAGTTAACATCTCTAGGGGCTCTGATTTAAATATTCAGCTTTTCTTTATCAATGGAAAGATTTTTCTTGTTGATAATGAAGCATTCTTCAAAGTCAAAGATCACCCAATTGCCTTTGTCGGTACTTTGACTCACACTAAGAAGATTGTGGCAAAGTCTTTCCACATGATATACATCTTTGATTGGTGCACCATTTATATTTGCAACTTCACCAATTCCAGCTATTCTTCCAGAATGGTTTCCTTCAAAACTTACCTTTCCACCATCCTTAGTGTTCAGGCTGACAAACTTGCTTTTATCACCTGTCATATGTCTTAAGCATCCACTTTCAATATACCACTTTGTTGCTTTGGATACTTGAAGACATAGATGCATAAGGATCATTTAATGGTTTCAGGTACCTAAGACTTGTTGGGTCCTTTTGGGTTAATTCCAGGGACTTTAAGAACTTTTGTTCCTTCCGGTACCCATTTGTATGTTCCTAATGCTTTATTCTTTCTAAAGTAACAGTTTGAAGTTCGATGCCCTTTTCTATTACAATGGTTAAAAAATGCAAAAGGTTCTGATGTATGCACAGATTTTTGAAAATATTTTAAATAACTTCTGTTGTCTTTCTTTTTCTTTCCCTTTTTGAAATCATTTTGAGGATTGTACATGAAGGATTTCGGGCGTACCTGGAGATGCTGAATTACAAATCTGCAGATACCCACGTGGAATTCGGATCACAATGGTGGATCCAAACGCAAGACACAACAAAAGCACCGAAGGCAAGAGAAGAGGAGATGAGAGGATTCTCTACAAGGGAAAGGGAAGGGAGAAGACTTGTTTTCTCCGTCGTTATGTCTGCTCTCTTTGGGGAACCACTTCCCCATGTATACAACTTCCCACAAGAGTCCATATTTACGCATTTAACCTAGCCCATGGATTTGGGCCTAATCCATTAAGGGTGGCCCATATTTCAACAGTACCCTATACCCCTTCTGTCATTTATAACTCTTTGATTTTTCAAAATGACTTGCAGCATTTCACTACCTCGAGTAAATTTTTCAAGAGTTTTGGATAGACGCTCATTTTCAATTTTCAAAACTTCACAATTTAAGCAGACTTTGGGAATAAGTGAATTTTCATTTGGTTTTTCAAGTTCTTTTTAACCCTTTTTCTTAAAAAAGATAATTCCTTTGTAAATTTCAATAGTTCAGTATGCATTTCATCATATTCAGTGAGTAATTCATCATAGGTGGGTTTAAGAGTTACCTCTTCTATTTCCAAGTCTTCTTCCTGGGCCACAAGATAAAGATTGGCTTCCTCCTCAGCTTCACTTTCTTCTTCATCTGAGCTGTCTTCCCAGATGCCAGAAACATAAGCCTTTTTCTTTTTGAAGAATTTTGGTCTCTTCTTCTCTTTATCCTTTTTTTGAGCTGCTAGTTATGGACAATCAGCTCTGACGTGCCTAGGCTTATTGCATTCATAACAAATGTTTTTGCTTGATCCTCCTTTCTGTGGTCGTCTAGTATGTTGATCTTTTCTGTACATACGTCTGAATTTCCTCACTACCATTGCTAGTTCTTCATCTTCCACATTATCTTCCTCCTCCTCTTTTTTTTGACTATTTTTCTTTTTCTTTGATGGTTTTGAGAGCCAGTCCCTTCTTTTTCTTTTCTTCAATATTGGATAGCTCCTTTTTGAATTTTTGTTTGCTCTCGTACTCAGCAAGATGTCCAAAAAGAGCTGATACTGAAGTCATTGATTCACCTCGGGATTTTTCAATTGATGTGACCTTAGCTTCCCATTTACTAGATAAGATATTTAGTATTTTTCTTACTTGGGAACATTGGTCATATGTTTTACCAAGGGCTGCCAATTTGTTGATGAGGTGTGTGTGACGCATTTGAAACTCAGAATGGTTTCTTCATCTCTCATTCTGAGTAAGTCATACTCAGTGGTGAGCATGTTGACTCGGCTTTCTTTTACTGCATCCGTGCCTTCATAAGCTATTTCTAATGCATCCCATATGTGCTTTGCAGAAGTTAGAGTACAGACTTTGAAGAAATCATCTTCATTCAAAGATTCCTGTAGCATCAGCACTGCTTTTCTGTTGAGAAGTACCATTCGTAAGTCTTCACTGTCGAATTCAACACGTGTCTTTGGAGTTATTCCATCTTTAACTTTCATGGGTACATAGTTTCCCTGCCCAAATACATCCCATAAATCAATATCAGTGGCCAATATAAAGTTTTGAAATTTGATTTTCCAAAAAGAAAATTTTTGATTGTTGAATGCTGGAGGCCTAGTGATGGAAGCTTCATCTATGAGTATATGTTCACCAAATCCTGCCATGATCACTCTTGACACTATTACATCCTTTACACAAGAGACCTATTCTAATACCAAATGTTAGAATAGGATTTGACCAAGAGGGGGTGAATTGGCATCACTTTATAAATTTAACAATTAAACACAGAAATAAATCAAAGTCACCGAGAGAAAAAAAGGATGAACACAAGAAGTTTATCTTGGTTCAATCCACTTGACCTACGTCTAGTCCTCATAGCACCCCTACGATTTCTTAATCCACTATCTGCCAAAATTTAGAAACTACACCAACCTTTACAATGGGAACACACTCCCCCTCAAACTTTTCACTATAACAGAGTATCTCACCCTCTATTTTTAGCTCATTTTCAACCTAGATGACACAAGGTCCCAACCTTGTGTTCTTCACAAATTTACAGTTGAAGATAGCTTAATAAAACTCTCTCTAAAAAGTAGATAGCAAATATTGAAGAGCAGAATGAATATTGAATGATTTACAGAGAATGTAATAAATGACTTTGAATGTTCATGGTGTTCGTAGTTACTTTTTTTTCTGTATTAAATGCTTGGGTTTTTATAGTTGAGGCTTCAATAAATGACTATTACTCATAATTTGAATATCTGTTAGAGTGAAGCTTCTTTCTGTTACTCACACCAGCTGTGTCTGTTGAGTGTAATTAATTCTTCATAAATACAGTGGTTCAACTGTCACGTCGGAGGTCATTAAAGCTTTTCTTCATTCCTCGGATTGCCTGTTCAGTTTAAAGAAAGTTCTGCAAGGCATTTATTAGGGTAGGTAACGTTTAAAAAGTTTAGACACAAAATAGGAAAGTTTTTGAAGAAAGCTACGCTTAACTGTTAGACTGATATTGTGTCAGGCAAAAAGATACTCGTTATGAATAGAATACTCGAGTGTTGATCTGGGTAAGCAAATTTAATTTTGAATTTTATGAAGCAGTACTCAAGTTTTTATAACACTTTTGAAGTAACTCAAGTGTTTACTCGAAGTGTTGCAGAACACTTGTATTCAATACTCAAGTTGGCTTAAGAGTGCTGAAAGAAAGACATCAATACTCGAGTGTTGTAAACAAGTACTTGAGTTTAGAGAACACTTTCAACTACTACTCGAGTATTTAGCAAGAAGTTTTAAGTAAAGTCTTTTTAAGATGCTACAATACTCGAGTGTTATCATAGTACTCAAGTGTTGACATACTTTTTACCATAACTCGAGTTTCATAATGCAAGTGTTGCGTTAGTTCAGAAGGAAAAGCCCGTACTCGAGTATTAAAAGCCAATACTCGAGTATTGACAACACTTTCATTGTAACTCGAGTGCTTCAAGTGATGTTCTGTATTTTGAAAATGAAGCACGATACTCAAGTGTTACATGCCGGAACTTGAGTGATGACAACACTTCCATTTGCAACCCGAGTATTCTAATTCAAGTGATGTTCTGTGATCTAAAAATGGAACTCGATACTCAAATATTGAAAACTGGAACTCGAGTATTGACAACACTTTCACTTAATACTCGAGTTTCACTTGGAAGTATTCAGTTATAAAGCAATTTATCTCCCAATACTTGAGTTTCACAAAGCATCACTCAAGTGTTATCAATACCTCAAAATTATACTTGAGTTTTCACAGAGTTTTGAAATACAGAATTAGTTTTATCTCATAATACTCGAGTGCACACAATCAATACTCGAATATTGTCAATATTTCAATAATAACTCGAGTGCTGTCTAAAGTATTAGATTTTAACAAGTTTTCAAAGCTTAAATGCTTGAGTGTTAGAATATAATACTCGAGTATTATCAATACTTTCACACAAACTCGAGTTTCAAACAAAAGTGTTGAAACTTTAAAACTCGATTACTTAAACATATAAGTCGAGTGCTTGAGCATGAACACATCAAAAACAACTTAAGCTTCATAATTCCTAAAATCACAAGGTGATCATTTTGTTATTATCAAAATATGGCATCAACAGAATTATTTATTCTCAAATTTATATGTATTTTATATTTCAAATTAACGATTAAAATCATCATCATATTGAGTTCACTATTAAGATGCGTCCGTTCTTAAAATTCTTTGTTAGCATTTCAAACAGTGTCGATATTTTTATTAATTAATAGATTAATGATACTAAAGTTTGAGAATTAAATATATAATAAAATTAAGCAATCAAATTTAAACTTTATATCAAGTTAATAAATCAAATATTTTCTTTCTTTTCTTTTTTTTTTCTTGAGTTGGTAAGCTAAACACTTCTCAGCGTAAATTGAACCCATGAATTGTGCCATATAAAGTAGCCAACTGCCACTAAGGCACAGGCCCCGAACTTCTTGTTCACTACTAGAAAAATCGAATTTAGCGATGGAAAGATTAGTTTTAGCGACAGAAAAATCAGATTTAGCGATGGAAAAAGTCTGTCGCTAAATCCGTCACTAAAACGAGGGTCGCTAAATTTAACGACGGAATTAGCGAGGGAAATTTCCGTCGCTAATTTAGCTACGGAAATTTCCGTCTCTAATTCCGTTGCTAAATTAGCGATGAAGTTTCCCTCGCTAATTCCGTCGCTAATTTAGCGACGGATTTAGCGATGGAAATTCTAATTTAGCGACGGAAAATTCCGTCGCTAAATTTAACAATTCTGTCGCTAAATATGTTATATTCCATCGTTAAATTTGTCAATTTCATCGTTAAATGGGTTATATTTCATCGTTAAATAGAGTTTTCTCTCACTAATTCTGTCGCTAAATAGCGTTTTCCGTCGCTAATTTAGAATATTCCCTCGCTAATTCCGTTGCTAAATTAGAATATTCCCTCGCTAATTAGATTATTATACCTTACTTTTCCATCGCTAAATGCACTATATTCCCTCGCTAAATGGGCAATTAAGAGAATCAACCACGCTGAATTTATTGTTCATTTAGATATGAATCAACTACGCATTTACAAAAATATTTTATAAACAAATCCTGTTTAATCAAACAATTGACTCAAAAATCAAATCTTAAATAGTAATATCAAATACATATGAATCAACTACGCATTTACACAAATATTTTATAAACAAATTGTGACCCAGGAATACATAATCAATAAGTTAACAGAAAAAAATAAAAGAAACTGAATCCCACTGCTGCATGCTGATATCTTGGAGATGGCAAAACACCAGGGGCAATTGCCCATTCCCATCTACCATCCCTATGCTTCGCAAGTCCATATGCACTAGCCAATGGTTGCAAAAAACGAGCCCAGCCCATCATAAGAGGAAGGAGAATAGAAAAATTTTGAAAAAGCTTAGAGGCAAACAATTCACAAGATCTGAAGAAAAATATTAAACAGAATTTAAACACAAGTCTAGCAATTAGTGTTAGTTAAACATGATAATGGGTCAGGAAAAC
>JANTPZ010122357.1:0-21054 GCA_025593235.1 Vachellia pachyceras | reverse complement strand
TCAGTCTGCTTGGCAGTACTTTGTGTGTCAGTCTGCTTGGCAGTACTCTGCGTGTCAGTTTGGACCTGAGCAGACACTACATTCCCTTCGTCTTTAGAGCCAGAAGCCTCTGATTTGGATGCCACAGCAACCACTTTCTTTTTAGGTACGCGTTTGATGATTTTCTTCTTTTTTGTTGTTTTCACAACAGGATCAGTCGATGCATTAGCTTGTGGATCAGGCTTATCTCGAGGTTTATCTTCAGAGCCATTTATTTCTTTGTTATCTTTCACCTCATCAGCATCCTCCTTCCCCACTGAAGCATCTACTGCAGCAACCAATTTAGCAGAAGCAGTATCACCACTCTTATCCCCACTCTCGGAAGATTTGTTATCCTCAACAGGAACATCTGAAGTCATTTTGTCAGCATTATCCTTCTCATTCTCTTTCGCTGCCCGCTTGCTGGCAGTATCACTAGTTTTATTAGCAACTTTCTGCTTTACAACCTTCTTTATGACCTTCTTCACGGACTTCACACTAGTTGTCTTGGCTGTGGCTCTTTCTTCTTGCTCTTTTTTCTGAACGCTCTTGCCTTCCTCAGCATTATCAACCCGATCATCTTGAACAGGTTTTTTGTTAATTGCTTCTTTCTTAACAATTTTGCTGCTTTTCTCCGTTTTGACATCTTCAGTCGTTCCTGATGCGGCAGATTCTTTCCTCTTGTCTGATTTTTCTAATTTAATTGTAAGCAAAAGAAAAGGTGAACATAGATGGGGAATGGATGGATTAAAGGCAACAAAAGACACGATAGCATGCACAGGATAGGAATTTGCCCGCTTACCTTTGGACGCTTCCTTGTTATCTCTTGACTTCTGATACAACATGAAATAATCATTAAGACAGGAAAAGCAAACTCAGATGATATTCCCTTTTGAAAATCCAGAAAAAAGAAATCATGAATGAACATGGCAACTTCATCAACAGACCTCCCCTTTTAAAGAAAGTTGATGCTCTCGCTCAGCAACAGCCTTCTTATGAGCAAGCCACTGGCAATGCCATGCATCAAGTGATGGCAGGCAGTCAGACAAATCAGGAACAAATAAAACAGTCACCTCCTTGTGGCTAAACAGACCGTCTTTGCCCACTCTATCATAGTGTATCTGCAGAATTAAAGCTGAAATGAGAAGGCTTTCCAAAAGTTCTCAACAAATCAAGAGTTCAGCAACCTACAGGGATAGCTTATTGCCATGTTAATTAAATGCCAACAAAATCACACCTTAAACATGAGGCATAAATCTGCTATGACCCGTTTTGGGGAACTTCCTACTTTCACATGGTATAAAGGACAGTTGGCTGAAATCGAGTCCAAAAAAATTTAACACGAATTGAGCTTTCATCAAGAAGTCACAAAAGAATTTATTGATGTGTTACATACTTGCACGAATGCAAAGAGCAATTTAGCTGCATTCATTCAGTAATAACTTGTCCGTCACAAAAAGGAATTTAGCAAATATGATTAAATTACAGATATATTATTCATTTACTTATTCCTACATATGAATTGATGGGCATGAAATATCTATGTTCGAATACATCAGCCCTTTGGCCCTTGTCCTCAAGTTGATTCTGTGTGCTGGTGTCTTTTTTGAGACAGAATTAGGAGGGGGGAAATCAGTTTAATAATTTAATCAAGATAAGCCCTAAAAGGTTTTGGGAAAAAAATCGTGCAGGTAAGGGTAACAGCAAAATGACCCATTTGGTTGCAATTGGAAAAGGCAAGAATCTGATTGGAATGCGAATGATTTAGATGCCCGATCTCAACAAAAAGAAGGGGAAATAACCAACTATAACACAACATATCACTACCTCAAGGAAGCGGTTCCATCGCTGACAGTTTTGCAAATCTAGTTCAATAACACTTTTGGCATGCCTACAAAATAAAAGAAAGTTTTGTCAAGCCATTTGTGGGCACCATAGCGTGACAATCCTATGTTAAGCACAAACCTAAGGGCTGTTCTGATCAATGAGTTATCATCAACAGATGGATCACCCCCATCTGCAGATTCCCATGGCCCACCAACCGCCATGAAAGAATGGTCCTTCTTAAGGATAGCAAACCTAAGGATATGGCAAATATGAGGGATGCGATCATCAAAACTTCTATCAGATGACAGATCCTCCAGAGCACTCCTGCTAAGTCCGCTCAACAAAATTATCTGACATGGAGAACTTATTCGTCAAATCGTGAATGCAAAAACTCATTATTCTACAAACAAACATGAACCCGATGGATAACTGGCCCTTGTAAAACATCAATAAGATTTGCATAGCAATGTAAGAAACCATAATTTAGGACCAAAAGGATACACAATAGAGGCTAAGAGTTCTTTATAGAAGTGAAGGAGAATTGACAAAGATTTTCATGATAACCATTCCCACAATGGAGGCTAAGAGTTCTTGTTCTACTCCGCTTTGCAATTCTGAAATACTTATACCAAGAGAAGACAAAAATACGACCACATGCTATTTGTGTTTAACCGCAAAAATTTATTTAAAAAACTTTCAGATTAAAATTTATATCTTTGCCAAGATTAAGCCTCTTTCATGAAATATGCAAAAATAACAAAACCGCATTTTCAACATTCAAAATTCATTTATCGTAAAGAGTTTGTAAACATTTAGTAATTTAATAATCATGTGGCCATGCAAAAAATAAATAAATAAGTACAATAAATCCATTCCACTTGATCACATTATCTGCATCATATTCAATCAAAACAAGAGAAATACAAAGTTCAAAATAAACCTACCTTAGCATTCCAAACGGTATTCCGTTGTTCCAAACTTGTAGATGATGGCGTCAAAAGCTTTGTGGATGATGGATCTTTAGGCTCAGTAGCACATTCTTCTTCAACAAAATCGTTAAGAAAACTGTTCCACTCAAGAAGTCGAAAATTTTATATTTATTCTTAATTTCCATTTCTCTTTTGATAACAAACCAAACAAAAAAAAAGACAACCAAATGAAACCTTAGAACTAATCAGGAGGATTTTGCAGTGGCTACCCCAAAAAAAAAAAACAAGAAGTGGGGGGACAAAAGCAGTCATGGATTTTTCAATTAGAAAGAAATCCTCATGTAATAAGGAAAATAATGTGCACTTGAGTTCAAATTTTACACAATATATGATATGATTTATTTATATTTGAATTTCATTTCATATATATATATATATATAATCACTTTTGAGTGGCTGAACAGCGATGAAATCCAATTTTGCTACAAGATATTTTACATACACTTTTACATACAGAATATAACATAAGAAAAGGGGGAACAATATGAACATGACCATTTAACTTTAAGTCTCTCACAAATACTACCTACGACCTTAAAAATTGGAACCCAGTTCCGCAAAATTAAAACTACTTGATCATTCCGTTTTTGAAGAAGATACCACTTTACATATTTTCTATGGCATGCTATAAGTAGTTTAAAATAATGGTAATTGCAAGTTTTGGTTCTCATATCCAGAATCAAGAATGAGACTAGTAATTTATAGAATTTCAAATTTACATCACATGTTTAAAAATATAAACCAAAATACATTACAGAAAAAGATTCCCTGAGCTCATCAGTAAGAAATATTAAAAATGACTAATAGAGGCTCAACAAATAATGCGGCTAGCACATAATGGGCAAGGAAAAAAAGGCACCTGACAGGAGTATGGATGGACAGTTTAATATCACCCTTTGGCCAGTTCACAACAGCCTGTGGCATTTTCAATAATACTGTTAACTCCTCATCCAAAGATCATGATCAAAGAAAAGGAAATTATAGCACAGCTATACCTTGGAGAATTCAGGGGAGACAAAGAGCCGAGGGTATCGCTTATCTAATGAGAGGTAGTCCCTCTCAGTTTCTACCAAACTGGATGGGTAAACCTGTTAAATAAACAGATTAAATAAAATAAACACAGAATTAACAAATGCCATTTTAGGAGTAGGCAAGTCTCAAATGCAATTCCGAAGACAGATGGCATAAACCCACAGAGGAGATATTATGTTCAACAGATCAATTCACAACTCTTGAAGAAGTCAACTTCAATTTAGCATCAGAGGCCAATTATTCTTGCAGACCTACATGCGTTTTTTCAACTAGTCTTGAATCAGTAGAAAACTAGTCTTGAACAAGATTAATGATATAAGGAATAAAGGAGGTAAGAAACAGCCAATAGGAAGGTTTAGGAAGTGATCATTAAGCGGAGAGGCAGGGAACATGATAGAACAACCATGATCCCAAAGGGTAATCTGAGGATACCCAGTCAATCAAGCACCACGATATAGAAGACGAAAGCAAGACTTACTAGAGCATACTTTATGATCACATAGAATTAGATGAACATGAGAATCCCTAGATGAAAGAGCGTAAGAGGAAAGGATAGAGTGCAGACTGGTGGTTCTGTCATCAGAAAGACTAAGACTATCAAGTCCTCCCACATATCTCCACAAACACAACAACGAATTTAGTTCCTTGCAGGCGTAATATTCTGTTAATGATGAAGCAACCAAGATCTCGTTTTCCTTTTACCTTGCAGACATATTCTCTCCTTTTTTCCTTAACAGGTGAATGGTGCCTTCAGCATAACAGAACATCAAGTTAGTTAAAAACAAGCTGCAAGATATACCAGCACCCAGATATTCAGAACCAGAGTAGGACGCAAAAAAAATTCGAAATCACTGAGATCCACCTATGAGAAATTTCATGATATGGGGATTCCCGACGTGAAGATCTAGCCTCCTTTGACAAAGAGGAACCGCGTGGATCTTTAAAAGCGCCGCTAGGACCTTTTGAAGTAGCACGAGGATCCTTTGAGGACCTCAAAGGGCTTCTCTCACGCCTAGCGTCAAGTGCACGTTTGCGCTCTCGCTCCCGTTCCTTCTCCCGCCGCTCCAAAATGCGCTCCCTTTCATGCTCTCTTTCTCGTTCCCGTTCTTGAAGTCGTTCCCGTTCTTTCTCCCTTTCTCTTTCCCTCTCTCTCTCTCGCAAGCGCTCCCGACGACGTTCTTCTTCCCGTAGCTCAAATTCTCGAAGATAACTAGCTCGATCATCCTTGTGGTCCTTGTGCATTGACCGTGACAACGTACTTCCAGAATAATCTAACTCCATAGCACTCCCATGAAGTCGTTTTCCACTAGCGTAGTCCCTTCCAGGTGGCAAGCTCACTCCATAACCAGGATTTGAAGCACTTTGGGAATATAAGAGATCATCCACACTTCTCCTTGGAGCAGCCCCTAATATGGACGGTGCATGTTGACCACTATAAGAAGTAGCACTAAGCATCGATGAACTGTGGGGATCAGCATCAATCCTTCCTTCATAAGCCAGAAGATCTTGGGCAGGATGACGACTGGCAGCAGCCCTTACTGAAAGATAATCCGTTTGTCTGCCAGAAATTTGTTGCTACTCAGTGCAGGGAGAAATACTTTTACCATTTAAAATAGCTAGTCACTGTTGAGCAGCTTCTGTCCAGTTTCATCAAAAATATAAAAAGATAACCAGGCTAATTTGCAAAGAATTAGGCACTCTTTAGTCTTTACGCCAGAGAAAAGGCCTTCTAAGTTAGATAATAGTCAATGATATTATTTTTTAAGTAACCACAACTGCAATATGGTTGCACTTGAACAAAACTACAATGCACATTCATTAGATAAATACCTGGTACTCCCATCAAGTGAGGCAGACTGCAGAGACTGAGCTTTCAGCAATTGCTCTTGTCGAAGCAAAGTTGTCTGATCAATGCGATCATATATTTCTGGTTGCTGTACATTGTGAAAGAAATATTAAACATAGACAGAAGCAATATTTTCCATATCTCACGGTTCAAAAAACTTCAGAAAACAGAAAGCTGTTAGAATCTCTTCTATGGTAAAGGCAGTAACCTGATGCTGATGACTAAAACCAACAGGATCAGCAGCATATCGACTAGTTGGATCATTCTGTAAGTCTCTACTCATATAGGCACTATGCCGTTCACCGTATTGTCGTCTATCTATTCCAGAATAATCCAAAACCTTATCGCCATACAACTGATCTGATTTATGACCATATCCGTGGCTTGAAGATGAGAGATAATCACCAGAAGCAAACTTAGGTGAATCAGAAACACTCACAGAATATCCCCCACGACCCTCCAAAGCTGATGGCCCAGCCCCCTTGGCACTCAAAGAAGGAACCTACACAAAGTAGTTAAATGGTTTTCTAAATAAAGCCAAACAAGGGCCATTTTAAATAACCTATAACTAAGTTATATCAGATCTACTTCAAACAAAAAGGAAATGCAAAAGAAGTTCAAACAGAATCAGTTTTGAGAACCACCAGATCTATTGCTGGCACTTACATTTTCAGGATACTAATTAACTACAAGACATTTAATGAGGTAATATTTTTTAGCTAGAATGAATGAAGTAATGGAATGAATAGTTAATAATTAATATAATGCACCAATATCCTTCACTAACTATCAGGTTAAATTTCTTTAGTTTATTTAGTATGTATTGTATGCTATGGTTCAAGTCATGCTAAACTTACTTCTCAATACATGTAGGATATGGAAGGAGATCTACAAAAGCCACTCTTCAATAATTTTAATTGAAAAAAGGCATAACTCACTAACCTGCTGTGCACTGCTCAAAGCAGCTGAACCATAAACAGAACCATACTGTCCCCCATATTGGGCAGCAGTGGAAGAATGAGCCCGATACCCACTAACATCAACTTCCTGAGAAGTTCCTAATATTGCTGAATGCCGAGAAGTCATAGAATGTTGACCCACGTCTGGTCCTCCAACAGTACCACCAGAATAACCAGAACCCAGCTGTATTCATACCACAAACACTAGGATCAGACCCTTGTATTATCAAGCTGTTTCAATGACAAATAATGGGAATAAACTTTCTTGGTCACGTTTCACCCTACGAGTGATACAAATAAGTTTGTACAACAAACACGAGAGAATATTAAGTAGAAAAATTTCTCTATTCAGAAAAACTATCTAAAGCTCATCATAGGAGGTATCCGGTATTCTTTCAAAATTGCTACAACAATCGAACATTGCAACGTTACGATTCTAACAGAGTAAACCTACAAATATGCCTCTCGTTTGCAAATCAACGAAGACGAGAGAATATTGAATAATAAAACGACCTTATAGAAATGCAAATGCAAAGAAACTAAACACATAAGGAAGAAAATGCAAAGAATCCTCACTTGAGGTAAAGACAAATTCTTCCATACGTGCTAAAACAACTGAAAACATAAAAACATAGCAATTCGATCAGAAAGCCTCCGGAGTATCATATGCCTCGTGAGTGAATGGGTTGATAAACACCACCTCATTCGAGAAAGTTCAAACCAAGCCCAACAAAAGAACCAAAGACTTACATTCTGGCCATATGCGGATTGACCCGCATACGATTGCCCGTATCCGCTGCCTCCTCTGGAAGAATACATACTCCTTCACATGAAGAGTAAATGAGCAAACCTGCGATGAATGAAACCCCCAAAGAATAAGAAAAATGTCGTGAACATGACCAAGTTTATAATTTTGTAATTTGTTCAAGAAAGCGCCCAATACGAAAATGAGGGAAGTTAACTCCTAGCGTACCGAACAAAAAGTGAGACTTACAGAGTAGTATGGGATTGACGAAAACGAAATAGACAAAAGACGAATGCTTCTCGCAAGAAGTGAGGAACCCTAGAAGAGCAAGGACTGAAAAGCTGTCTCTGGCATCACTGAACGGACATTTAACGTACTTTCACAGGAAAAAGGTTTAAGCGCTCGCTTGCCCTGTTGCCTAAAATGTAAAAACGTCAGAGGGCTTTTCGCGGGCTTTATCCGGCAAACTGGGCCTTGACCGTTATTCTGAGGCCCAAATTGGAGAAATTGACAGATGGAGGCCCAAATGCTCGTGAATTAACAATCTCAACAAACCGAGGCTGAGTACAACGGAAATAACATGTTCTTTACAATGTGATAAATCAATATTTAAATTTTTACTGAGAAATATACTTAAATTTTCACAACAGGTAAAATCAAGATTCAAAGCCGTTAGAATATATATCTACATTTAATATCCTACAATAACTCCAACAAGATTGCCTCAGAAGGAGAATACATGTGTTTAGTAAAAAAAGATATACTTAAATTTAATATTTAACAGTACTTCAAATAAGATTAACTCTAACAGAATAATACTGTGGCCAGCAAAAAAATCTCAAACTAAAATGAGACCTGTTGTTGTGCCCAAAAGAAATTGTTACTCCTTCTTGTAATGATGATTAATAAATTGTGCCCATGGCATTTTAACAATATTCCAATGTTACCCCCTAGCCCAACCAAAACCAACATTTCATTTCCTTTTTTTTTTTCCTTTCTTTCATTTGCATGCGCTGACAATCTCAGTTCAGGCTCACAGTATCAGTTCGTGGTCACACAATGTACAGTCACAGGCTTCATCCTAATAGCATATTTTCCCTCAATTTTCTAATTTTACCATATTTTTTAAATATAAGAGAATTTATAAATAGAGCTGGTAAAACGGGTTGGGCCCGTCAACAAGTGGCGGGTTTGGGCTGGCTTTAGGTGGCGGGTTGGCTCCAGCCCGCCATGCCCAACCCACCACCTATATTTTTTTATTTTTTTTATTTTAAAAATAATATATTATGTCTTTTTCTTACATTTTTTCATCTCGATATTTTTTTAAAATATGATAAATAATACTTAATACATTTAAAAATTGTATAGAATCTTTTATTTTTCATATCAACTTTCTATAATACTATATTTAAAATTATTGCAACGCATTAATATTTATATTTTTGTTTAAAACATAAAAAAAAATCATTATTGAAAATTTATTAATAAAAAAGAATTATAAGTCAATCAATATAATATAACTGTACAATCTTATAAAAAAATTGGGAAAAAAGGAGAAAGAAGAAAAATTTAATTTTTTAAAAAAAATTAAAAAAATATTATGGCGGGTTGGCTGGCCAGCGGTGCGGGCTGCATTTTTGCAGCCCGCCAACAGGGGAGGGGTTGGCGGGCTGACCCGCATTACCACCTCTATTTATAAAGCATATTTAAACTACTAAGATAATATGTTAAAATTAATAAATCCTATTTGGAAATGTATATAAAAATATTTTAGCATATATTAAGAAATTGTGAAATAATAATTTTAGTACAAATATTGTTTTTATAGAATCATAAGAGATTTTGTAATACAATAGCATCATTGAAGATGAAATAACATATTAGAATTACTATTATTATCTTTTAAAGATTATATAAAATTATTTTACTATACAAGTGAAGTAATATGTGATTCAAACATTCTAGAAAATGATCATTTAAATGTAAATATTATGAACAAAGGAGAAAAGGCACAAATGAAATGATAAACAAAGGAGAAAAAAGATAAATAAAATGATATGGATATAACTATCAACTTAAAATTTGCTCCCCTTCATCTCCTTCTAAAACAAACAAGAATTATTAAAATATCCCTTACCCTCACCTCTCTTTGAACCAAACAAAACTCATAATCTCCCCTGCCCTAAATTGTCTTATTCTATCATATTTTCAAGGTAATCATTGGCAACATTAAAACCAAGGTACTAAAAATCGAACAAGACAATGAACTGATTGAAGCAGTTAGATCAAGGGTTAACTCAGAGTCAAAACATTTATATTAAAATAATACAATTTAATTGAAATATACAAAAACTATTTATCTTTCATTAATTCATTACGAAAATGATATTTAAATAATGGTCAACAAGTTAGATCGAGGGTTAACTCAGAGTCAAACCGGTTATATTAAAATAATACAATTTAATTGAAATATATAAAAACTATTTATCTTTCGTTAATTCATTACGAAAATGGTATTTAAATAATGAAGACATTGATTGAAATATTGAATTTTTATACCAACAAGATCCCCATGATAATTATTTTGTGCAGATATAATATGATTGAATTTAATTTATTAATTACTTATTAATAAAATAGCTAATGAAGATTGAGGTAGAGAAGTGACCGTCATTAATTCAAACTTATGACTTGACAAGTGAGCATGAAGTAACATGCTCAAACACGCAGTAGAATGCAAAGAATCATTAAAACGAAGAAAGAAAACCGTAGCACCGCTCATACTTAGCTTTATTATTCATTAGAGACTTTATCTTAACCACTTTAGACCATTAAATGAGCTATAATAAGTTAACCAAGTGACTTTCAAAAGCTCTCAAAATAGTCACTATTCACTTGGTAGCTTAGAAATTTTGCTCAACTTTAAAAATTTATAACTAATTCTAGAAAAATCTCAAACAAATAGTTTAAATCTCTAATTAAAGCTTATTGCATTCTTTATGGAGGAAAATACTCATTTGAACACATTAAATCTCAAGCCCTCCTCAAACAATGTGGAACTGCATTGTTCATTCCCCCAAAATTGGACTTCATCATGACCAACTTTTTCTGACCACATGAAAATTCCTCCCAGGTGTAGTTCGTTGCAGCAAACACCTCCTGAACTTGAAAATCTCCTTTCTAAGCACTTTCGATGGGGCAAACTCTATGCTGTCAAATTTTTTTGTTTTTCAACTAAACTTAAAAAAATCATAACTTTTTATGGACAAATCCAAATTGAGTAATCTATGGTTTGTGGGAAAGCTTGAACCAAGACCTACTTGCATGCAAAATCTCATGGCAATTGGAATTCATTTACTTATTTTAATCCATTTGTCATCATTAACGGCTTTGGACCATTTAATGGCCAAGTTGCATGCTCTTTTCATTTTCTTTGTGCATTTCCCTTCAAAACTCACATATTCACATCACATAACACATAATTGACTTAGTGTAGGAGTTTAATTTACAATTTGATTAAAAGCACCGCATGCCAAATAAAATGCACAACATATGCATCCATTCCTTTCATAGAAGCCATCCATCTTCACTTTTCAATTTCTTTACTCTTGTATCTTGAGCTTGTGCTTATTGTGAGTTATTGGAAAGAATAAGATTTTAAAGAAATCTTAGTAGCAATTATCTCTAACAAGAACATCAACATGCATGATCATTTGAATGTAAAGTTAATATGCCATGAAATATCTTAACAAATATTACTTTCTCACATTAACATACATTGCACAATGTCAAGACACATTAAAATTTACATAGCTACAACCATGCCAAGTAAGGGTTCACATTTCATAGGGCTACAACCCATATCAATCATGGACAAACAACATATTCACAATCAAATGCAATGTAAATGAAAAAGTTAGAGAATTTGCTAGCTGTAACTTTCCAATGGGACTTTGAAGTGGCTTCCTCTCTTGCACTTGTCAACCTCTTAACACTTTAACATTCCTACACATGTCATAGTGCATTTAGCATCAAATTAGGCTATTTCTCATGCATTATGCCACTTAACAATCCATAAAACTCCCTCTTGGTAACTTAGCCTCTAACTTTGTCGATTGTGATTCTAATGTTTCCAAAATTGTGTTCTCACTTTTACCCTATGCAATTTTGCATTGTGAACTCAATGGAAGCGTCAAAATACACAAAGTCACAGTCCTTCCCTTCATAATCCCAGCTGGCTAATCAGCATGTAAAAATCGGAGAAGATAAACTTTTTCAACGTCTCTTTGCATATCTCATTATTAGACCATTTTATAACCATTTAACAACTTAAAACATACATATATATACATCATCCTTTATGGTCAGCTGCAAGAACAAGGGTTTCATGCCATATATTTAAAGCAAATTCAAATCAACTCAAGCTAGCTATCAACATGATGCAAATCAAGCATAGAGTTTATTTACGGCATTCAACTCCTCCAACACTTGCTCTTTCTCATTCTCTCTCTAAAGCTCTCAAGAACCCTTCTTGAAATTCATTCTTAAACCATTTGAATGGAAGACTACACTGATTAAGAGGAAGAATAGGACTTATATTTAGCTTTCATGGAAGAATTTAAGCTAGAAATCACCAACGTACCTTTGATTTTGGTGAATTTCTTCCTCTTCCCTTTTCCACGCCCTCTCTCTCTATTTTTTTGCTTGATGTACGACAAATGGGCTGGAAATGGAGTCTTGAGGATTTAAAAATCTACACATGGGTGTTTTTAATGAAGTGTGGGATTCACTTGTACTGTTAGAGCAACTTTACACTGATAAAATCTACCATTCTAGTAAATATATTGTCTTGCTTTTCATCTTTAAGCAAGAGCATGACAAGTGGCATCATCTAATCCCCAATTCACTTTATGAAACTAAAGCAACTTTAGGTTTGCTTTATCTGATTTCTGTCTACCGGAAATGTTTTTCAGAAATTTTCTAATCATTTGACTAGTTAAGTATCACCAAAATTTCTTAAAATTTAACTGATCATTCTATGATTTTTCTCATCTTAAATAGCCTTCAAATATTCTCTGAATATATTTTCTTTCAAAAACCCTAATTCGGGGATTTCTTTCATACTGTTGTTCAGGAAAATTGTTACTAACTTAATGTTGAAATCAATTTTATAAAATAGAGCATTTTCCAAGCTATTTTCACCATTTCCAATACATTTTTGAGGTCTCTAGGCATTTCAAATAATTATATTTGGCAAAAAAATACAAAAATCAACCAAATAATAAATAACCTTAAAATTCTCGTAATGGTTATTTTGGTCATTTTAATTTTAACTGGACCACAATTCATTATCAGTGTTTTTCCTCTACCTTTTGGGGCTCGGGCTCATTTTCGGGTATTTTGGTCAAAATGTCATTAACTTTTCTCAAAATAACCATTTTACCCTTATGTTTTCTTTAATTGCAAAATGGTACCTTTGGCATCTCTTATGCTTCTAACCACTCTCTGAACCCTTAATTACTCTGTAACCTCTTGTTTAGCCCTTATCCTCAGTTACAGGAAAATGAGGATATTACAAAAACAACATTTGTGAAGAGGGGACCTGTAGGACTTCTGCATTTCAGAAGAGGAATATAACTCTAGAAAGAAAAATGTAGGGTAACTGTAACTTTTTACTCATATCCAGGCTTTGCATCTACATCTCTCTTTCAGATTTTGTATCTCTCTCCCATTCCTATCACCACCATGAAAGACCTTCTTGTTGTTGTCATCGATGATCTCCAGTACCACTTCATGTTCGAAGATGGAGAAGGAAACTCATAGCAATGGACTTGACAGACGGAATAATTGAAGCACGCCCTCTTCTTTCTTCTCCTTCATTTTTTTTCCTTACAAAATTTAACTCGATAACCCCTCTGACCTGACAGTTTATCGGGTTTTATAAACTTCACGGGTCAAGCTGGTTTGTGACAAGCTATGCAAGCTGGTTTGTGGCTATGCTTTCTCTGGTTTATGCATTGAACCAGACTGGTTTAATCGCTAATTTCTGGTCTGAATTAGCCGGTCTGGTCCGATTTTTAATACCTTGATTAAAACACACTATCAAAATGTAAACCACAAAAATTCTAGCATTTAAGCCTAAGATTTAGCTAAATGTTACTTCTAATTATGAAAATCCCACAATCAAACCATTAATATAATGCTAAGATAATTTAGTCAATCTCATTTTCTTTTGGTGTGCTCACATTGAAGGTTGACAAAACAAAAGGGAGGATTTGAGAGCTCAAAAGAAGTAATTGAAGCAATTTTCAATATGCTGAAGGCCGAAATACTTTTTCATTTATACAAGGAAGTCAAACGGAGTTTTAATCTTCTAATTTAGGGCCCTAATGCATTGAGTAATGATTATGGGAGTTTCATAATGTAATCCAAGCTTATTCAAGCCTAAATGGATGCCCAAAAGGTCTAAACATACAGATCGATGCGAATATTGAATAGTAATATAAAAACACATTTCAATGGTTCAAGAAGCTTCATGAAGGGGGAAAAATGACATCCAAAGATTTTGTGTTAGTTGTTTCTTAACGATAAAAACATTTCTAATTCATTTATGCATAGAATCAAACAAGAATATTTTCATTAATGATAGGGATTTGTAATTTTTCTATTGATGATTTGATGATGAATTCCATATGTGTCATTTAAATTATTGGGTTAAGGATTTTTTTTCCTAGAAGTTTTTGTCAATGATCACTTGGCACTTGGAAGTCTCTTTAGAGTGCAATATTGCCATGAAAGTTTTAAATAAACTCAATGTTAGCTTAGAAGTATAAAAATATAACAATTTCACTCGCACCGTTAGTTAACCCAATTAAGTTGAGTGACTCTGTCATATGGGATATAATGTCACATCATCATCCAATCAAACTGAGGTGGCATTTAAAAAAGCATTGATGAGATGAATTCACAATACTTATAAACATTGTTGTTCATGAGGATGATACTGTGAAAATTCAAAGCTACAGTAAATGAGAGGGAGATGTCCATGAACTCATTTTACAGAAAAATGGGAAAAAAACTCTGTAAAATGGTAGAGTCATATCAGCTTGATTGGGCCAGCTAACGGTGGGGTAAAATTCCTACTTTTTTACACTTCCAAATTAACATTGCCCGATTTAAAACTTCTAGAGTAGTATTATACCCAAAAAAACTTCACAGATAAAAACGACCCTTAACCCCAAACTATTTTATCTTGATTAGAAAGTGAAAATATTATTTTTCATCTTTCTTTTTTGAATTTCCTTTTGTTTAAGAAGTAAAGAGTATTATACTTATCCTATTTTTAAGTCTATCATTAGGCAATGTTCATATTTTATTTGAATAAATAAGGACTTCATTGTCAAGTATCTAACTTGTGCCCTGGTCTACCATTTGCGCGTTGCATTTTGTGAATGCATTGGTAATTTTCACTGCATTTCTAAGGTCCTAGAGCATATTGTCTATAACGTTTTGTATCTGGCATCAGAACAAGTGTTTATTTGATTTACAATTATATGATTTTATTTGTTCCATGGGTATCCCTCCTTCATCTTCTTCCTTCTATCCTTCATTTTCACCCTTTTTATAAGCTTGTTTAGCACCACGGTGGAGAATAGCTTTTACGGAGTTCGAGGTAAAACCTAAGTTTTTTAGAATATGCTTTGGAAGAATAGTTTTTATGGAGTTCGAGGCAAAACCGAGGTTTTTTTTAGAATAGATTTTGGGAGAATAGATTCCGGAGCAAAACATAGATTTTGAAAAGGTTATTGTTTTTGAAAAGTTGGGGTAAAAATAGATTTTGTGGATTCCGAGACAAAAAGTAAGTAGAAAAGAAAAAATAGAGAGAAAGAAAAATTAGGAAAGAGAGTATATGATTTGATAAGAAAATAACTTTTTTCAAACATATGTTTCAAACCGAGGTTTTATCTTTAAAATAGCTTTTCTAAAAAATGTAAGTACTTGGGTAAAACCTAAGTTTTTCACTATGAAGCCAAACAAGCCCTATATTGCTTGTTGTTCCCTTTCTACATGTATCCATGAACGATTAAGAACCTATTTTTGCCCAAAAATCCTTCTCCTATTCTACTTTGTTCAAATTCTAGACTTTTTCTAAACCTTAAACAAATCCTTCTCCTATTCTAATTTATTCAAATTCTAGACTTTCTCATCCATATAAGCTTCAATGAACATTGTTAAGTCACTATATTTATATTTTATGGTAACTTATACATTGCTTAGTTAGTATCAACATCTGCTGGTCAACAAAAGTTAGTATCTAGATCAACTATAATTAATATAATTAATAAAGTTATACGTACAAATTAATAAAATTGTAAAAATCAAATAAAATGAAAAAAATTTATGGACCTGATTAAATAAATTAACGGTTAAAGTATATATTTAGTCTTTTAAATTTACGTCAAATTTTAATTTAATCCTTTAAGTTTAAAAAGGTGCATTTTTAATCCTTTTACTTTAACAACATAGGTTTTATTTAACAAAAAATGTTGAATCACAAATTTAAATGGTGACTTTGAAGTTAAATGATAAAAAAACATTATTAAATTTTAAAATATAAAAACGATGATATTATATGATTAAAATTTAAGTATATTCTACCAATATTTAATTGAGTAGACATCATTTAAATTTAATGGGGCAACCTTTTCTGTTGAAATAAACTAACAATGTTAGGATAAAAGAACTAAATATGTTATTTTTAAACTTAAGGGATCAAACTAAAACTTGATGAAGTTTAAAGAATTAAATGTATATTTTAGCCTATATTAAATTACAAGCACTCATGAATTAATTAATTTTAGTCTCCTCAAAGCTTGGTTGCTTGTTCTCCTCTTGCTTGCTTGTTCCCTTTTTCCTCTTGCTCGTGGTTGTTTTTTCTCTCATGCTCGTGGTCTCTCATCTCTCGTCCAAGCTCTAATTGTGGTTGCTTGAGTTGGGTCTGCTTCTATTTGCAGGCGAAACATGAAGCACATCCGCCATTCATTTGCTTTGCTCCCATTTCTCTCGCACCACTTCAGCTCAAGACCCAGAAGCTTCTCACTTGCTATTCCTTTTCATCACCAGTAAGATGAGCCTCGGAGCTTTTTGACTTCTCAAGGTTGTGTTGCTCTTTGTTGGGTCTCTGATCCCAGCTTAAATGAGAGAGATCAAATGTGCTTTTGCTCGAGAGAGAGTGAGTGAGAGAGAACCAAGATCAATAAACAGATCAAATGTGTCTGTGCTTGTTGGAGTTATGCGTGGGTGTGTGTTAAAAGGAAAATCCCGTATCGGTTAAAACAATGAAAGTAAGAAAAAGAAGTCTCACATTGCTTAAACTAACGAAGGCTCTAGTCATGTGGAGCCTATAAATACCATGCTCCACAGTTGAGAGGATGCACCTAACTCTTGACCAAGTTTTCAGAGCTTTCTCTCTTTGCTTCCTCTTTGCTTCCTGCTCTTTAGTTTCTATTGTTCTGTTGCAGTGCTTCAGCAAGAAGAAACCGTTTAATCCTGGGAAGTTTCCAACTTATAGAGGAATAATTCTTTAGAACAGTGTCCTAGGGCGCGACTCAAATTAGTCTTTTTCTAAATGTTGTTATTATTTCCCTATAACCTGAGAGTTATGCCACAACTCTATTTACTTGTTGCTGCTAAACGTATGAGCATAACATTGTGGAAGAGTTGAAGAATCCACTTAGTTATTTCAGATTTTAAGTGATGCACCTGCATCCAACTGTGCTTGTGTGGGAGGCCAAAATATGAGAGAGAGTGATTGTGCTTGTTCCTCTTGTTGAATGAAATGTTGTTTATGCTTTTGACACTTAAGCTGGAAGTTGCAAATTGCAGGCGTGCTTGATCTGTAACTCAGATCTGGAATGTTTTATTTTTCATGAGGAAAAGTTTTGATTTTTTATGAATTGTTTACATTCCTTTTATATATATATATATATATATATAAATTAAGGCTTATATTCTGATATTGTTTATTAATCAAACATAAATTACTTAAAATTGTAAAAATAAATAAAATCATTTTTTAGCAATCTCAACTATTTTCAATCAAACAAAAATTATGTTATAATCACCGTTTAAGTAAACTCAACTGTTTCTCTAATTAAGTATATATTTATATTTATAATCAAACTTAATTACTTAAAATTGTTAAAATAAATAACATTATTTCAAAAATAATAATACCAGTATTACATCTTACATCCTACATTATTTTTGGTGATTTTAAATTGTGTTGTCTACATTTGATTGTTACAATTTGATTTTTTGTTTTTCATCTACATTTGTTTATATGTTTGCAAATTTAATTTTGTTCCTTTTAGATTATTGCAGTGCATCTAGAATGATGAGTTACAACAAAGGTAAAGAAAAAGGTAAAGCATTATAGGATAACAAAACAATAGAGGTGTTTCTTAACGAATGCATTGCTCAAAAAAGTAAAAAAAGAACGTCAAGGCACATCCTTTACCAGAAAAGACTGGGAGGCCATTATCAAACATTTCAAAGAAAACACAAGGAGATCATACAATAAGAAACAGATCAAAAATAAATTCAATAATCCAAGACAGTGGAGGACCTGGGATAAACTATTATCCAAAGAGACTGGTGTAGGATTTGACCCCGCAACAAATATGATTTTAGCTTATCATGAATAGTGGGAGAGGAAACAACAGGCTAACATTCGTGCACTTTTATTAAGATTTTGATTTCTTATATTACACGCTGATTTAGGTTAATGGTATGGACGCAGGAAAATCCTAAATATGAAATGTACATGTACAGAGGCTTTAGGTTTGCTTGGCAATTGGGGATACTCTTTAAGGATGAGGTGACCTTTGGAGATGATATGTTTTCTCCATCTACTTTGTAGCTCCCACTGCAATACGACAGCGATGATTTTTATCGACTTACAGTGGACGTAGAAAAAGATGACCTAACAGAAGGGTCAGAGATAATGAAGACGGCTCGTTTGGTTTACGTTCTGCAGGAGTATCGAATGGATTTGAGGGTATGACTGTACAATAAAATAGTGACTACTCTACACCCAATAATCTGGATGGATCTAGAAGTCTCAGCAAGAAGAACAGAGGGACAAGTGGGGTCAGAATAGAAAGAAGAAAACTCCTAAGTCACAAAAAATGACTGATGCTCTAAGTCAAATAGCTACTAACACCGGGATCAACGTGTAACATCCTATTTTTATTTATTTAAAGGATTAATTATCATTGAGAAATATTTATTTGTTTAGAAGATTTAATTATGATTTGAAATTAATACTTTTGTTAAGTATAATTTGTTAGATAATCATTTGAATCAGAAAGATATTATCTTCAATTTATATGAATTAAATAAATGAAGAATGAAAAAAAAAACTAATAACTTGTATATAAAAAATAATTTTGTATAGAAAAAATATAATATATATTTATAAATGGCACCTAACCTGTAATGGTGTGCATTTATATTAAATAAGAAAAAATAACAATATAAAATATACAGAAAAGGGCTTGTTGCCATTAGCGAAATATACATTAAAGGAAAAAAAAAAGGAATACAAAGGGACGCTCATCACATCTCTATATAAATATATATATATATATATATATATGCAATACACATTCCCTTCACACGCACGGTGGTGACTAGGTCACAGCGCGATTTCCCTTCCTCTCATGCGCGGCGTTGGTGCTTCTCTTGAGTGTAAGAGTTAGTTTTTGGATCAATTAGGTAATCAAAACTATTTCCTTTCAGATTTTTTCTTCATAAAAGTTTTTCTAAATAATTTTCTCTTTCTAATGGTAATAATATTATATTGATCAGATAAAAATTTAAGATTAGGGTTTGAGATAAAGATTGAGTTTTGTCAATAACTGTCCAATAAAAGGTAGAGGGAAAATAATTGTAAAGTTTCCTCTTTTTGAATCTATGATTTGGCTGTTGTTATAACTTAAAGTGATTATTCGATTGAAACAATTTATAATTTATTTTATATAAGTTGTTTACACATATTATGGTTAAGTTGAATGACTTATAAGCGTCATTGAAAATATTTTTGAGGATTAATCAACTGATGGCAGATTGAGAATGTGTAATTTAACTGTTTTAGGTTTAAAACTTTAAGTTTTAAATTGAAGATTTTTGTACGAATGATTAGATTGAGTTCAAATTAAATGAATAATCATTACAAGGCTTTAACCAAGTTAATCATTTAATTTGTATGTATTAAATTTGCATCTGCATCATTATGTAGATTGATTTAAGTGTGGTTGGTGCTTGCGTGGCTTGAACTTTCAAGTATCTTGCAGTTGAGGTAACCGATGTTAATTCATTTTATATGATTTGCATAGATTGTGAGATATTTTCAATACCTTAATTATGTATTGCGAATCTTATCTCTATTTTTATATGTTCAATTTTAGTAAAGTGGGAAGTATTTTATATATATATAAAGGATATGTTTTGCTTAGAGATATGTTTGATGAGCTATTCATAATTTATTTTTATTCGTGACATATTGTGAATTTATCATTGTGGGGAATTGACATATTAGGTGTATGGAAGTAATTGGGTGGTCTTGTGATGATGGGACTTGTGTAATGTATTGTGAATGTATCCGCGGTTACCCCACTACTAATCATGGTGGTTGGTTGTATTGTGACTCACACTCAGGTGGGGAGTCGGCCTAGACCCAAGAGGGAGGCCAGGATTTATCGTGACTCACACGCAAGTGGGGAGTCGGCCTAGACCCAGGAGGGAGGCCATGTATATTGTGACTCACACGCAAGTGGGGAGTCGTGATGGAGTAATATGGAGGAGTATGATGGAGGGATCATTTGTGCATTCTGAATGTATTGATTGGAAAACCTTAATTATGATTGAATATTGTATATTAGCACTGCTTCACTGACTTATAATTCCGTATTGTATATTCTATGAATTAATTATTGGTTACTGAGACTTTATGTCTCATCTTATCGATATTTATTTTTTTCAGGAGATGAATTTAGTGGTTTGAGGCGTGAAGGGAAGGAGTCAATAGTTTGATAGTAACTATCACTGTAGGCTTAATAGTTAAGCTATCTTAAGGAGAAATGTATATTGCCAAACTTATAGGGCTTGCATAATTTGATTATACCTTTATGATTATATTGTGAAATTGTACTTTAATAATTTGTCTTGTGGTATGTGTGAAATATTAATGATTGTTCTGAGGAATATATGGTTAATGGGATGATTAATAATTGTTCTGATTTTTGTGATTGATGATGGTGACTTGTGGGCGAGTTTTGTGCCTTGAGTCGGACGATACAATGAATTGTGAATGGTTTGTTGGCCGGGTGTTCCACCCACAAATTTTGTGCCTGAACTTTGAGGATTTAATAATTAATTGTGTCTAAATGTCTGGTTTGTTTGAAATTACAAACGGTATCAGAAGGGATTACAAATTCCATAATTAATTTTGAATATAATATATGGTTAAATTGTTTAAGGGGTTACAAGTGCAGGGTCATTGAAGGTATTGACAGAAAAGTCGATAAAGAGAAGTCTGATAGCATCAGCTGCTGACCTTACTACGAAACCACTTGA